>JAYJMB010055564.1:0-27825 GCA_036873735.1 Pouteria campechiana
AACTAGATCTTTATTATATAGTCTTTCAATCAGATTCTTGTTGGCATGTCCCAGTAATCTATGCCACAACATGGATTCATTTTCATTAACAACGAGACATTTGACTTGGATATCACATAAATCCACCAAATACAAATTTTCATGTATCTTTTCAAGTACTACAACTAAATTTGAATTATCTAATATTGAACAAGTATTAGATTCATACACAACTTTGTAACCATTATCACATAATTGACTTACACTTAAAAGATTGTGTTTTGATCCTTCTACTAATAAAACATTTGCAAGCAATTCTAATAGAGGGTAGTTGGCCAATTTTACCTATTCCATCCACTCTACCTTTTCCGTTATCCCCAAAGGTAACTGTTCTTCATTTTTAGCATTTAATTCAATGAACAGCTCCCTTTCTCTTATCATGTGTCTTGAGCAACCACTATCAATGTACCACTTGCTATTCTCTGTGGATCTCAAACATACCTACAGTAATGAAATTAAGCTATAATTTTTTGTACCCATTTAGGAATGGGTTCAAGTGAGTTAGTAGTAGAATACTTTAGCATCCATTATTTTTTAGATGCTACTAATCTATTTTCTAGATATATAGTTGCAGTTACTACTTTAGCAACTATTTACAAATCCAAATCATATTTTGTTTGGATTCTGATTTTCTTTTGTGATTTTTCTTTCTTTGGGTTCCCATATCTTTCTTTGTTTTAAGTTTGAATAAGGTAGTAGTTAAGGTTCTTCTAAGAGTATGATTTCCTCCATTAATTTGCTTAAGTTCTATATAGACATTTTGATCAGTTTTGAGCAACGTGTTTTCTTATTTTAGTTTAGAGCATTCATTAATTGTTCTTTCAAGTTCTCTTTTAGTTTCCTTGTGTTGAGCTTTTAATGTTTTGAAATCTGAATACAGTTCTTCTAATAATTTTTCAATATTAGAAATTTTAGGTTTCGAATTTACCTCATCATTGTGGATAGCCATGAAGCTTATTCCTATATAATGTTCTTCTCAATCCTTTTCTTTGGAGCTGAGTGAGCTGAATTGATCTTTATTTTCTTCATGTTCTTTACTCGAGATTTCTTGCATCATATTTTCTAGCATTTCCCATGCAGCCATAGATTTCTTCTTCTTTCTAAATTTTCTACTATTAGAATCATTCTTTTTGTCAAAGTAAGAGTTATACCTATTCTTCTTGTCTTGTTGCTTTTTGTCTAGTTTAGGGCAATCAAACTTCATATGTCCAGGCTTGTTGTAGTTGTAACAGACTGGAACTTTCTTTTTTTTGTCTTTACTCCTAAAGTTCTTGGAATTGTTTCCAAATCTTTTCTTCTTGAACATATTTCTGAATCTTCTGGTTATGATTGTCATATCCTCATTATCTTTAGAGATTAAGACATCTTCTAAAGATTCTTCATTTTTTGATTATGCTTTTAAAGTTATTATTTTCTTGCCTTTGACTTCATCTGGTGCTTTCTACTTTATTAGTACTTTATGGGTCATAAGTGATCCCATGAGTTCTTCCACTGTCACCTTCGTTAGATCTTTTGCTTGTTTTAGAGTAGTCACTTTAGGCGTCCAGTGTCTAGGTAGAGATCTAAAGATTTTCTTTACTAGTTTGGTCTCTTCATATTTTTCTCCTAAGTTCTTTAAGCTTTGGTGATTTTCTAAAATCTTCCAAACATTTTAGAAATGCTTTCTTATTCCTTCATAGAGAAGGCTTCATATTCCTGCACTAGAAGATTAATTTTAGTTTCTTTAACCTGGTTTGTACCTTCATGTGCTACTTTGTGTTTATCCCAAATTTCTTTGGCTGAATCACATGCAGAAATCTTTTCAAACTTAGAAGAGGTTAAAGTATAGTAGAGGCAGTTCTTTACCTTAGTATCACATTCTACTACTTGTATATCCTATGTAGTGTATTTGTCTTGAATATTGGTAACATTCTTTCCATTTTTTACTATAAGCCACAATTGGTAATTTGTGATAGTCAAGAAATTATGCATTCTCATTTTCTAATACCTGTAATTGGTTCCATCAAATAGAGGGGGTCTGGAAGTAGATTATCCTTTAGCAGATGTATTGTGGAACATACCAACCATTTGAATCTCTTCACAAGTTAGTATACTGGTAATCAAAATTTAACTAGTGAAGCTTGCTCTGATACCACTTGTTAGTCCCTTATAATTAAAGTGCTGAATGAGTAAGTAAAAAAGATTGCACAATACACAACACAATATTTTAATAGTAGTTTAGCCCTTCTTGGGGTTCCTACTCCACTTCTCTGAGTCAGTCTCCTTTATTAATCTAAGGTCCTTGATCAAATTGATCAATTACATGTTGCTTTTACAATAAGGTCACTAACCAACTTACTAGTTTTTCAAGTGTAACACCTGTGGTGTTTGAAATATAAAGATGGGTAGAGTTTACTCAATAATTTGATAAAATTCACTATTTTAAGCTATACATAAGTTAATGAGAAGAAAAAGAATTGAAATGATAAATTTGGGAAAAAGCCTAATTATGGTCAATATGAATGGCCTATAATGGTCATCATACATATTGTAATGTGTGTGGAACATTGGATTGAGCATTAGATGCAATTTGAAATGAAAATGGTCTATGGAGTTATTTATGGCAGTTATTTATGGCAGAAAGTGATCGGTAAAAACAACTAAATAGGTGATTTTTGATAATTGACCTCAAATAAGGTAGTGAATGGTATAAACAAGTCTCATTTCATGTATGAAATATGTAGGAAGTGCTTATTACAATATCCAAAGTATTTTATGTGAAATGAGACCATTAGTGATTGTTATAAGTGTGAATTTTGATTTTTGATTAGCCTTTGCAATGAATGGGTTATCAATTGAGTTTAAAGTGAGAGTTAATTTATTAAATGAGTAATTGAGGATGATTATGCACAAACATAATGGTAAATGTAATATTTAAAGTCTAAGAATGATACATGAGAGAAAAAGTGGAAATTTTGAAAGAAAACTAAAGGAGTACAAGTGTGTATTATGAAAATGTTGAATTTGAGAAGTGGATTTATGGTGATTGATTTTTGATATGATTAATGGACTAATTAGAAAATGTGTTCAACATAAAAGTTGTATATTATGAAATTATCCTTCCAATGGAAGAAAAATCACTTCATTCCAATTTTTTATGAGAAAGTTATGACTAATATACTGAAGCTATTATGAATTATAGAAAAATAACGAGATGAATATTCTTGATCACATTTATTGGACTTTTAGACATATTTTGGTATGATTTAGAAAGAGTTGTTAACATAAAAGTTGTACCCCATGAAGTTATGTTTCTAATCCTCAATAATTAGGGTATTTGGACATCATATGAAAATGTTATGCTTAAATTACTAGAGGTGTGTTGGGACAACAGGTTAATATCGTGACACAAGAACTCAATGTCGGGACACAGAGAGTAAATGTTACACCGCAGGTTTATGTTGTGACACAGGAACTCAATTTCATGACACAGAGAGTCAATGTTGTGACCTAGGTTTTCTATATCATAACACTAAGCAGTCAACGAAGTCTGTGTCATGACACAGGTTTTCTATGTCGCGACACAGGCCTAATGACCCATCAAAGTACCCAAAAAATCTAACTTTTTAAGCGTGAAACCCCATCCCATTTTTCATTTATTCCATTCCCTTTCTTCCTCTTCTTGCCCTAACTTTGGAACCCATCTTGTTTAGCGCAAATTCATGTCATGTGAGCTTGGGAAATCTCTTGTTTAAGTGGAGAATCATGCAAGCATGCCCCTAAGCCCTAGTTTTAGAATTTTGGATGGTGGGAAATGGAGGAAGTGTTGAATTCTTGCAAGTGGAAGGGGCTAATGGCAGCTTTGGATGTAGATTCTCATTCATGGATGGAAGATACACCTAGATTCCATGGTAAAATGATTCTATTAACTGAATTTATCAATTTCTATTTGTTAGGGTTTTGTAAATTTTGTAAACAATGATTTTTGGGCAAACTTTGTAGGGATTTTGTATAAAACCATGGAGAAAATGATTAATCCATGCATAATGATGATTTATAATGAAATTGGGCATGAGAATTTGGGGTTAGCTCTGTTAAGGTTTGAAGTAAACTATGAACAGTAACTTTTGGGGGGAATTGAATATGGATTGATGTGAAAATTATGGGAAAGATGATTAATCAGTTAATTGTAGTATTTTTGACATGCTTTAGATATGCGAAAATTGAATTATGTTATGATCCATGAAGAAAATAGTAATCGAAGTGAATAATGAATTGGGGATTTCATATATAATGATATTATGCAATGGTTGGAATGGATTAGGAATTCAATTAACTTAGTGTTACAGAGAATTCAATGTTAATTGAGTTGTAAAGTTATTGTGTATAACTGGAAATGGAATTTAGGAGTTATGTCTTAATGAAAATGTTATGTTAAGTGATGTATATTATATGTTTGATGAATTGCTTCGATAAGAAATAAAGCGAGCTTGAATTTATGATATATATGATATATGCAAGGCCAATTGAACTTGGATTTGGAATCAAAGAATTTAAATAATTATTCAGGTACGGTGCTGGTTTGGAATACTTAGTGTTTTGTTTATGGGAAGGTTAGTTGATTGTTGAGGAATAATAAGAATGATTTATATAAATTGATAAAGCTGATATGTATGTATGAAGTATATTAGCATGATTGAATGCAATCATTTGAGATTGAATTGATAATGTAAATGAGGGTTTCATGAGTATAGATTTTGATTATTTGCATTTTAAATTTATGTGTTGGTTTTGAACATGCTATTTTGAATCATTATTATTTTTAAATCATGCTTGCTTATTGAGTTGCTCGCACTCACGCCTTCTTATTTATATTTTTAGCTGGAAGGTCAAGAAAGGGAGCCCAAAGACGATGATCATGATTATATTTTATAGAAAATGGATGTGTAGTATAGAAATGTGAATTTGGAAATTGTATGTGATTGTACAATTGTATTCAAGAGTTCAAAGTGATGTATAATTATAATTCAATCGGATTTGTATAATTATAATTCAAAAATGTCAATTAATATAGAATTGAATGTATGGCATGTCATAGATTGATATATTTAATATTGTAGTAGAATGATATGACCCCAATTTGGTATATTGCCATCATGATTTGGGTTGAACTTGGGTTGTGGGAGTGTGGGTGTGTGTTTTAGAGTTTATGTTATTATTTTATTTTATTTGATAAATATTGTATAGGTTTGAATGCATGAAATTCAGAGGAGGCTCTAAAAAATTTTGGGTAGAGCACCCCAGCCTAAAAGTGGGCAAATCATGATGAAATATAGTGTAAAAATGGTAAGCCGCGCCTCGGAAGGCAGGGCGTGACACCAAGCTAACTAGAAACTTTCACAACTTGTTGGTTTTACAAAGCTCACCAATAAACTTATATCCTTTCAGGTAGTTCCCTATGTGCTTATCTTAATACATAAACACTAAGCACTCTGCTTGTGTTGCCAAACACTAAATCGAAGTGTATAGATTAGTGCCTCTTATTTAGGCTGACTTGTACATAAATTCAGAATTCTAAGTAAATAATGAACAATTAGAGTGAAAGATTCAAACACCTTGATTGAGAAAAGATTTAGACTATGAGAGCTCTGACAGAGTTGTATCCATTGGAGTTGAACTTTTGAAACAAGATTTTGAATGCTCTTTATGTAAGCAACGATGTTTGAATAACATTCAATCAGTAGTTTTCTTTTGCTTTTGAATATCTTTTTTATAGGTTGAGAGAGATTTTTCCGTTGTTGACTTTGGTAGACATTCAAACATTCGAAAATGTTTTTCTTTACCTTATCTTTTGTCCGATGTCTAACTTTGCTACAATTTGGTATCAATCTATAACTTTATCATTGAATTTCCAAACATTCACTTTCCTATCAAATGCTCCAAAGTTGGTTTCTCAGATACTCTGAAGAGATGAGTGAATAGATAGTGACTGGATTGATTTTGGATAGTCTGATTTGTTTTCTTCAAATTCTCCGAAGTGATTATAATCCTTCTTAGTTGTGATAGTTCTTTATAGAGAGAAGTTTGAATTTTCTTAACTTTTAATGCTTTCAGAAAAGTAATCCAAAGCTTTGTTTAACATCTTCGAAGCATGTCTGTTTACTTCGAAGTATACTTAAATTCACTATGAAATGTGACTCCAAGTTCTCCAAAGCATATTTGTTTACTCTGAAGCATATTTGTTTACTTTGAAGCGTACTTGATAGTTCCGAAGCTTTCTTGATTATCTCTGAAGTACACTATAGCACATCTAAAGCCAAATTTTTTTTTTCTGAAGTGTGCTTATGATAACTCCAAAACTCGTTATGAGGATTCTGCTGCTTATCTTGCATTTTTCTCCAAAGCTTTGCAATCATCTTTGAAGTATGCTATGATGCTTTGAAACTTGTTCGAAGCTTCACTGTAATGACTCTGAAATGTGTTGTAACAATTCTGAAGCTTTCCATTTTACTCTAAAGCATGTTATGAAGACTCCAACACTTTCCAATTCACTCCAAAACTTGTTATTTGCTCAGAAACTTGTCCGAAGCCTTGACTGATTTATTCTAAAGCTTTCTGTTAGATCTCCAAAGCTTATCTGAATGTCTCTAAGCCATGCTATGACAATTCCAAAGCATTAATTGTTTTCTTCAAAGTTTGTTGATAAGTCTCCAAAGCATTCCAATTTGCTCTGAAACACATTAAAATGATTCTAAAGTTCCTTCTATTTGCTCTAAAGCATGTCTTCAACACTTTAGAATCTCAATTTTATTAATTTAAGTATATGTAAAATTTATATACTTAATTTTGAAAAAGAATTTAAGTGGTGTCTTCCTTTTGTCATCATAAAGGTTATTCTCAAGTTGAGTGTAAGTCAATATTTCTACAACATACATGAGAACAAATTGTTAGTACCTTAATGTTTTACTCTTGTCTTTGCTCATCATCAAAACATACTTGGTTAAGAATGTTTGTCATCAAAATCAAGCTAGTTAACATGGTTCAACAAATAGCTTCTGGCTTGTTGATTACCTACGTAGCATGTATAGCCTATGTGGCTAAATGGTTGCCTATGTAACTGATTAGTTGCCCATGTGAGGAATGGAGCCTATGTGGCTAAATGTTGGCCTTGATGGCCTGTGATAATGATATGTTGAGATTTGCATGGCATGATACTTAATTGATGCTGAATTATAGTTGTGTGTTTGATACACTTGAATTTCTCAGTAGATGTGGTTGGTATTGGTGAACCTGTTGTGATCCCTATAGAGCGATAAGGGCAGGGCACTCCTGGGACTTTATATGGGTGGTGAATTTTTGGCACTACAGGAGGTGAACTTGGCAGGCTTCTAGCTAGGGATATAGGGTAATGGACAACCTCTATGATGTATGGATGAATTAAAGTTTGGAACTCATATGTGGATATGACATCTAATGTGTATAAATGTATAATTATAAAGGTTTCAATTCTTAAGGTGTATTGGCTACGTATGATATAGTTATATTAGCATGTCATTCTATAGATTATACCTTTATATTTTTCTTATAAGTTTGTTTGTGCCTTGCCACTACAATGCGGCTTACCTTATAATTCTAGGCAATGTGGGTATTTGTTGTGTTAATTTTTGATAGTGATGTGATGTGAGAATGAAATATACAATGTTGTGTAGGTGTAGAAACCCTTATCTTTCAAGGGAGACTTTGTCAAATTTTTGATAGAAGCCTTCTCTAGGATGAAAGATAGTTAAAATGCATAGGCCCTTAGGCAGGCTGTTACAGAATGATATCGAAGCGCGTAAGTCTCAGAATTGCGATGACAATGACTACTAGATAAGAGTAAGAGAATGACATGCCTAATACAAGTTTATGAACTTATATGACAATGGGGAAGCATTAGCCTAGGGAATGAAATTAGAGACCCTAGGTTGATGAGTTGAATATATGTTATTTATGTATGAGTTGTGAAATGATTGTATGTCATTGAACTAGTGCAATGATAGAACTAGGAAAGAATATAGATGGAAGAAACCCTTATGATGGGGGAGGTAATTGAAATTTTGAAATAAGCTAGAGGAAAGCTTTGTATAGCATTGTCATTAGTAGTGTATTAATTAGAGTGAGACTCAATGGGAATGAGATAGCCTATGTGTCTAGGCATTTGAGATCGCATGCACTGAGATGCATTTTAGAGGTGATCCAAGTTAAGGAAAATTTTGCTTAATCTTACAGTATGTGAGTTGGAATAATCTTTATGAAGGGTGGCATGAAATGAAGTGAGGAAATCATTCATTTTCATGAGTTGTGTTGATTAATGTGGTTATGTTGGTTGATTCCGTTATATATATTCATCTGGTTATGGATATACATTATCTAATATTGTTATATATATATATATATACTATGATTCCCCTGAATATGATTGAATTATGCAATATCATTTATGATTTTTCTCATGAATTGGAATGATGGAGTTATGAAATTCATGGTGGTTGAATAGGGAAATTTAAGATAATGAATGGTTGGAAGAAAGCCTAAGCGGGAAGACCAAAATGCAGAAAAGGTGTGTTGATTTATGCCTTGACTAGGGAATCTGATAATGATGTCAGAGTGGCACAGTGGAAGTATGGTGGAAGAGGATGCAAATTGATATAGTTCAATTGATGTGTAAATGTTTGATATGTCAAAATGATATGATGAAAAATTGATATTCTTCTTCAGAAAGAGAGACTTGGAAGTTTTGAGGACGAAAATTTTTGTAAGCGTGGTAGAATGTAATATCCCAGGGTTTGAGGTAATGAATAATTTTATTATAAAATAATGGTGCTATTTTTCTATCATGAGAATTGTTTAATGGTGCTATTTTTCTACCATGAGGATTGTTAGGAAATCATGTCAAATTGATACTCAATTGATGTGGAAAAAATAAATCAACTTGCTACTAAATTATTTCATGAACCCTGAGTTATATGATCAAGGGTGATTAGCATGATTTTTAAACATGGTGATTAATGATGTAAATTAGGAAATTTAATGTGATTTCTATAATTTTCATTATTCTGGAGCATTGTTAGTATTTTGACAATAACTTCTTCGTACAAACTCAGAATTGGATGATTGATTTTTCATTATTCAGATAATTTCAAGGACTTCAACTTTCATGTTGACAATAATTCATAATTATGGTTATATGTATAGTTGTGGGTCCCACAAAGTGATGTCACTTGGATTAGAGATGGTTGTAGTGTTTTGGCTATAACATTTTCATGAGAAATCAGAATTAGTGATTTTTGATTCATTAGAAATTTGCAACAAATGATATAACTTTTGTGTTTACTACTTTTCATGAATCAGCCCCCATATGTGCCAAATATTTGAGATAAGTGACATTTGTTACAATGACATGTGTATTTAGTGAAATTTGGATTTTTAATAGAACTTTTGAGGTAATTATGCACTTAGATAATTGTAAATTGATGAAAATTAATTATGTAATTAGTGCATACATGTTTGGGGAAACAATGATGAACAATTATGATTTTTTGTGTAAGGTTTAATGCGAAGAATAGTGTATAGGTGTATGGACCTGTAATACACTGTTTTAGCACCACAACTTATTTGTTTTTTTAAGGAGATCAACCATCACCCCAAAACCTAATATGCCTCCCTCTTCTTGTAACCCATGAACCAGCCATCCCCCTTTCATCCCATGCCCATATATTTTTTTCTCCCACGGATTTTCAAGCCAGAAAATTGTACCAATGAATATAAAATCCATCCCCACGCATCTAGGCCCCCAAATCATCAAGCTTGGACAATTTCAAGGAGGGAGAATAATCTATGTATGTTGTGTTGCTACTGGTGGTCTTGGATTCTTGAAGATTTTGGTGGTTTTCAAAGTGGGTTAGAAGGTATTGCATTTTCCTCAACTCAATTTCATATGACTTGTTTGCTAGTTTAATGTTCTATTCGGGGGGGGACTATCTAGGGCTGAAAAATGTTTGATTTTCTTAGGGATTGATAGGTATTTTAATGGGGAGAATGATTAATCATAAATGGCTATTTAATACAAGTGATTTGGGCATGAGGTTGGCCATATATTGCTGCCCACAATTGGACAACAATATGAATGGGTGTGATGGCATGTTGGGGCGTGAATGGGCTGTTTGTGGTATATGAAATGGATTTGTTGTTTAGTTATTGAATTATTGATGAATTTAGGATGTTAATTATGTAAGAAAATGATCAATTGTTGTTGGAATTTTATTACTAAATCATGCCTTTAAGTTGTTTGATAAAATGCCTAAGTGAAGAGTTGTATAATGTACATTGATGTTGGGGCTGTTTCGAAATGAATTTTAGTGGATAATTAGCATGTTTATGTTATCATTAATATGTTAATTATATTAGATTAAGTATATTCATAATTGGAAATGGGTTTGCTATGATGCATATTGCTGAAATTTTTACATTAGTGCTATGTAAGAGTAGTATATGATGCATTGTCACATGAGACTATATGGAATGAATGGGCAGATTGTATAATGGAATTAGGGTTTAATTTATCAAGATAAATTATAATTATGATGCCATATAAGTGGTAAATGGATGTGTTAACAAAGGGTGCAAGTTAAACAATTCGGATAATGCTAAAAGTTGCAAATAACACATGTCTATCAAGTGTTTGATGAAATTCCTCAATGAAAACAAAGTGGAAGTGGGGGAAATGGATTAGGACTATAATTGGTCATTAAATGAGAAATAAAATAGAGTATTTAGTGTCTCAATTGTATGATTAAAAGTAGGATGGAAAAATGGGCACCTATGGTAGTGAGTTAAGGTGTTTGGATCAAGTGGAATAGATATTATAAACTACCCTTAAAATGGACAGCTATATGATGGGTTTGTGACAACTATAAGATGAATTTATTCGAATTAAATTAGTGAATGGATTGCTAGAGGTTAAGGCTCTTGAATTTTGATAAATTTTTATATGAAAGGATGGGTTGTTATCCATCATTTGATAGGTTAAAATAGAAACCAAGCTGAAATTTTGAAACCCTTAAAAACCAAGTTGGAAATGGTGCAATGAAATTATTTTTGATATTTACATGTTTACCTAACTAGGTGATATGGAAAATGATAATTTAGACCCTAAATAGCCAATGGTATAGATGGGTGAATGTCACTTAGAAATGCATGTGATTGAGCTAAAGCTTATGTAGTTGTTTGAGAATGCCAAAAGTGATATATGAAATGTTTTTAGGATCTATTGGACCTTGAATTAGAAGGAAGAAATCCAAATTTGTGAAGAACTGAGGTAAGTAGGTTTTTTCTAAATTCATGCATGATTCGAAATGATCTTGTGTATTGGCATATAGGCATGGAGTTTTACTGATATTTGGTTTGAATGCTATGTCATTGAAATTACAAAACCAATTTATGTTTGGATTTGACCACATGATTTGAGCTTTTATTGTATTATATTATGATCAGTTCTTGGCCATTTGACATGAGTTGAGCATAGTATTGGCATGCATGTGGTTGAGTTATATGAGTAGATATATGTTATATGCTATGTGGCTTAGTTTATAGCCGGTGGCTTGTTGATTGGTTTAGTTTATAGCTATGGCTTGTTGATTGCCTATGTAGTGTGTATAGCCTGTGTGGCTAAATGGTTGCCTGTGTGGTTGATTGATTGCTCGTGTGGCAAATGGAGCCTATGTGGCTAGATGTTGGCCTTAATTGCCTTTGATAATGATATGTTGAAATTGACATAGCATGATACTTAAGTGATACTAAATTGTAGTTGTCAGTTTAATACACTTGAATTCCTCAATAGATGTGATTGGTATTGGTGAACCTGTTGTGATCCCTATGGAGCGATGAGGGTGGGGCACTCCTAGGACTTTACGCGAGTGGTGAATTTCTAGTATTACAGGAGGTAGACATGGTAGGCTTCTAGCTGGGGATATAGGGATGGACCATCTGCACATCGAAGAGGGGGAGAGTGATTTCCTTGTCTTTATTAAGTCCTGATAATGATGCATTGATAAAGTATATGTCTTGATGAGGATATCATAATGATGTTGCTATATTTGAGTCTTGGTTATGAGTATGACTCAATGGTAATAATGTATTTGGAGAGTATGTCTGATTTGAGTGAGTTAGGTTCTAGAAACAAAGACATGTGTATGGTGCACATGGGTACATGTTGCACTATCATGACATTTAGCATACCATGGATTTATACATTGCTTGGATTGAGTATATGTATTTGGCAATGCTCTTCCATTTGAATATTTCCTTATAGTTTTCTGCTTTACCTACTTTCTGAGTTTGCCTAGACTCACGTCATTTTATCGCCATTTTTAGTATATGAGCCTAATGATTGAGCCCAACTGGGGGTTGGCACTCATGACTGAGGGTAGTGGACAACCTCTATGATGTATGGATGAATTAGAGTTTTGAACTCATATGTGGATATGACATCTAATATGTTTAAATATTTAATTATAAAGGTTTCAATTCTTAAGGTGTATTGGCTACGTAAGATATAGTTATATTAGCATGTCGTACTATAGATTATACCTTTATATTTTTCTTAAAGGGTTTGGTTGTGCCTTGCCACTACAATGCGGCTTACCTTATGATTCTGGGCAGTGTGGATGTTTTTTGTGTTAATTTTGATAGTGATGTGATGTGAGAATGAAATATACAATGTTGTGTAGGTGTAGAAAACCTTATCTTTCGAGGGAGACTCTATTAAATTTTTGATAGAAGCCTTTTCCAGGATGAAAGATAGTCAAAATGCATAGGCCCTGAGGCATATCGTTACAAGTGCTCCTTAAATATACCTTAATAACTTGATCGTTGGATAAGGAGCTTAGAACTTTTGTTACTTGCAACGTTTGAATTTTTGACTGTTGGGCATCGTTGGGCAGAATGGGAGGCTCTTGGGCCAAGCAACTATGGTCAATTCTTTGGCTTTTCTTCCAAGTGTACCTTGCTACCTCCTATCAGTTAGTATGACAAGTGGCTACTATACTGGATGTGCTCCTAGGCAATAGGCACAGGCGGTTGGGGACTTTGCCAAGCGGTTTACCTTCTAGTACTTCATTTCATGATTCATCTGACTGTCCATTGCTAGGTAGTATGCTAGGCGGTTGCTCCAAGTGACTAGCATTCTCCAATTGTGTTTTGGCATTCTACTATTTTTTGAAACTTTAACATCTCTTATTTTAAATCAAAATGCATTTTTCATATGTAGTATATATGAAGTATGAATAGGATATTTGATTCATACTTTGTAAGGGATGTGTGTATTAAGTATATTTTCATTTATTTGTTCATATACCTAGGAATTCATTAAAGCTCATGTATATACTATGTCAAAGTATATTAAAATAATTGTTCAATTATGAATATCCAAAAAATGAATTTCCATGAGTTATAGATCATGGATAGCCAAAATGAATTTGTGCTTTGAGAAAGATGAGTTCACTTAAGCATGTTATTGTTCTTTTATCTATGAATGATGTTTTCATATTTTTCTATTTATGAAGACATGCGTAATTAACTATACACATGTTTCCTTGAAGTTTATTGAACATTCTATAATTTTTTATTCATGCTATAGATGCATTGTGAAGCATGTATATTTGCTTTAATCTGTATGTTTTATATAAACTTCATCCAATTATGATTTCTTTCTTTCTTAAGTTAATACTTCCATGTAAACCATGTATATATATATTCATAAAAGATCCAACATATGATAATAAGATGATTGCATAATGTATTATATGATTATTTTTCTTTATTTATCAAGTAATCATAGATATGCAAAAGATTCTTAGAAGAAAAACAAATACAAATGCACTTTGAAATCATTCTAGTAGAGCATTTGAAAGATGTATTATGATAATTTGTTCTTATAGCATAACATTTGAAATCATAGCAAAATATGCATGTATGCTTGTTGTTGGAAGTTGGAGTATTCATTAGAATAACTATACTTTCTTCTGAAGTAATTTATAGTTGAATAAATGGATGGGAAGATTGGTTTCAAGGATTCTGAAACATATCAAGTTTGAACTTCAAAGCTTCTGAAGCAATTCTTCAGACTTTATGATATGACTTCAGAGGAGTTAACTGGATGCTATTATTTTAGTGGTAAAAAAGCTATTTTGTGCGCTAGCTTCTGAGTTTTCGGATCCTTAAGAATTAAAGAGTTGTTTCAGAGATTCTAAAACTACTTTAAGTACAAGCCTTATAATTTCTTAGACATTATATTAGGACTTCTAAGGATGCAGAAATACCTTCTAAAATACTATTTAAAGTTTCTGAAATACTTCAAGAGTGTTTTAATGGTATACATGAGTAATTCAAATACAACTTTTCAGCAATGTTTTACTTCTGATAATCATGTCATCATTATCATTATAAAGTAATTAATTTATGCTCATGGATCAACATGAATTGTATATATTAGGCACATGTATAGTTCTATTTCTTGTTTTCCAATATTAGCAATATCATTAACATAATAAAAATCTGGTATAAGTTTTATTATCATCAAAATCATCTATAATACATGTGTGGATCATCATCACAATACATGTATGACTCAACATTCTCCCCCCTTTTGATGATGACAAAACTTGAAGATTTGAGACAAATAAGGAATATGCTAATGATTCAATAACAAACTCCCCCTTACTAATAGAGATATGTATGCATGTGGAATTTGGCACTAGTCACGACATATGAAGAACTATAAGTTTTCTCATGGCATATTTTTCTTTTTATAATAAACTCTCCCTAACTAACTGATCCTGACATTTTAAATTTATCTTTTTCTTTTTATATTCCTTCTATTGCTTTTGCTGACTTGCCCACCTCTAAAGGAACACAAAAAGACTCCTAGTCCCAGAATAAATATGTATTATCGAGAGTAATGAGTTTTCTTAATATTTATCTATATTTCTTCTTACTTATATTTACTCCATACTTCTCCCTGTGTCAATACTTATCTATATTTACTCCATACTTTCCCCCTATATTTTCTCCTTACTTTCAAATCTTCTCCATACTTCTCTCCCTTTTGTCTACATTAAAAAGCTATATCATGGGAGATGTGTATTCAAATAGATCTTCTTCCAATTTCAAACTATACACCATTTTTACTGTTGAATTTTTCATTTTAAATGTTTAAGCATACTAGTGATCATGATATGATATTAATAGGAAGAATATATTCATGATACCACTTATACCACTTATTGACTTGTTGGTAGCACTTGATAGAGAGCTTTTAAACAAACACCCATAAATTAAGTATATAGTTATTCAAATATTCAAAGTCATGATAGACAGATATTCAAACATTCAAGACCATGCATAATAAATGGGTATAAATCATATAGAATATTTGTAAAACATCAAAAATCATGATATGGATTGTTATAACATAAGTAAAGATCGAAATAAATATTTATTTCAAACATTTCATAATCATGAAAGAGTTGTGAAATTATAATGTAATTATATAATGTTAGTATTACTAACTGTGGAACTCAAGATCTATATAGATTACCATCATCACATTCTTATACAAAATATCCAAAATATTTTTCATTTTTCATTTGTGATTTCTGTATTCTGTTTTCTCAAGTTGTTTAATAGGTGATAATTGCTTTAGGATTAAGTATTCTTAATCTATTTTCCTACTTGATTTCAACTATTAGGGTCTTATCGTTAATTATATTTACTGGAAGCTTGAGCTATTGGGGAAATGAATTTAGTTATCTCATCATAACTCTAAATTATACTACACAAACATGCATTCATTTCCTAAAGTTTCATAATTCTATCATCACAAATTCTCATATAGTTATGTCATACATCCAAAACAGTTTTCATTGATAGTTTGTTTTCCACTTTTAGGTTGTACATTAAGTAAATATGTAATGGTCATTATTTTTCATGCTTACTCATGTACTTCTTGCAAAGTGAGTCAACTATTGTTCATCAAAATATGGATTATTAATAGATATGGATCATCATAACAAAATGTAATAGATATAGTATAGAAATTCCTAAATCATATTGCATGATTAAACACTTATGTCATGAAACGTAAAGTCATAAATAAGCATTGTTTTCATGATCAGACACTCATATTATATACTGATATCACTTGACCTGTAACTATTCATTTCATAGAGAAAGAAATACATGAAGAACACAAAATATTTACAATAATTGAGTTAAGCTTTTCTCAAAAAGACATAACCGAAAGGATTGAAATCTCTCTAAGAGGTATGAGGATCTATAGATGTTCTAGAAGAAGCAGGCTCCCCCTTGAGTGGTGTCTCTGATGGAAGTAAGCTCTTCTATATTGAAAGTTGGTTCGAGATCCTCAATAGGTGAAGTGGGATCAGATTTGTATTAATCAAAAAAATTCATCATTTTCCAAAACCAAGATTGGGCTTACCTCTACTTTTGAATGTATTCATCCTCCCCAAATGAATGACCAAACTGCCAGCTCCATGTGGCTCCTTCTATTTTGTAGAAATCCAAAGTTTCTTCCATTTTCTTCCATTTTTCACGGTTTAAATGGGTGAAAATTGGGTTCAACTGAAAGATCACAAGTTTTTCTAGCTAGATAAGGTAATTTCCTAGCGTAAATGGTAAGAAATCAAGATAAATGAGTTAGGGCAAAAAGCAGAGGAAGAACGAAAGGGGGCAGAGAAGAAAGGGGGCAAAAAGTGCATTGAAAAGTCAGAAAACTGACTTAAATAACTGAATAGCACTACTGGCACCCCCGATGCCAGCTTTCTATCGCTACCTATTGCCACTAACTTTGACCAGTGCCATCGGTGCCCATTCTAGCGTCACTGATGCCACCTTGCTGGCTAGCCCTATTTTTTATTTTTTAATATTTTTAAATCATTATTTCTATATTCTTTTTTCATAATTTAGTCCATATAAAAATAGCATAATTGACTCTAATTTTGCCTCAATTAACTTATAAGCATGTCATATAATTATACACATGATTTCATTTGGCACAATTTCATGAAATTCTCATACACTTCATACATAATTGATTCATTTCATTGAAAAATTACATCGCTTCATTAACCAACACATAACTTACTCAAAATTAACACCCTAAGTGTTACATTGCAAGAGTGATTTGTTTATTGAACTACAAATGAGATTGAACTGACTAATAGACAAACTCTGCTTTGTCTTCCTGAATTCTTCTAGGAGATTTGTTTGTTGGTTGATCCTTTGTGCATGTGCTTTATCTATTGTAAATAATAAACAAACTCTAAGTAGCACAGACGAATTTAGACTGATTGATTGATAAACTATCATTTATCTATATGAACATACAAACTATGATGTTCTTCTTTTATTCCTCATTTGTCTATCAGAGGTGGCAGACGAAGTTTGCTTTGTCTTGTTCAAATAGAAGATGTGTAGTATTCATCTGATGTAAGTGATAGATGAACTTTGCTTTGCTTTGTCTTAGATAGAGTACTTTTCACATTGTATAAGTTTGTTTGTTGTATGTTGCAGATGAACGTATCTTTGTCTGTTGAAGTCCCTTTTAGTCCAAGTAGCTCTTTGTTTGTTCACCTTCATGTATGCTCACTATGCAGCCTCTACGTCATCTTCCACTTTATCTGTTACTTTGTTTGTAATAGGTAATAGACAAATTTAATCTGCAGACAAAGTGAAGTTCTTTAACTATTCTACACTCTTTGAGCAACAAAAAGGGCTTGTTCTTGTTACTTCTTTCTTTCAGCAATCTTCATTTGTCTCACTTAGCATAGCTGAAGTTGCACTCCCTTATCTATTCATATTACCTTTTTATCCTCAAACAAATTCATTCTTCTAATTTTGTTAATCAGACAAAGTTTTCTTCTCTTTGTGCATGATTGTCTAGTGACAATTCCTTCTTTCTTCCTTTATCTAAGTATTTGATGAAGCTTCTTCTTCTTTCTTTATCTTTTACAAGATTTTTCTGGTCAATGTAGATAGTTCAAATTTCTTGAACAACTTTATGCTCTTCGACCATGGCTTCATATTCAACTATTCCTTTCTTGCATTTGTTTGAGGAAATTTCTCTTTGAGGTTAACAAACAACGCAAGCTCATTATAGTGCATCTTCAAAGCTTTGTTTTCTTCAATTGTATTTGTTTGTGGAAGCTTCTCTTAGACAATGCAACCCTTCTTATTGCTTATAGTTTGCTTTCTTCTTCTTGTTCTTTCATGATCATCATCACTTCAACTCCTTTGGAACATAAAAGAAAGTTATGGCAATTTGTTGCAGATGATCTTACAGTTAGAGCTTTTCACACTTGCTATGTTATTAGCTTTCATATATAATATCAGAATGTATTTTATCGTAATGTGATTGTAACATATTGTAGAGCAAGGATAATATACATCTCTATTAAGTGTATAATGTGAAAGCTTAAGTAATTATGGTACTTAGTATGATTTAACAAATTTATGTTGTAAAGAATAATTAATATTATGTGCTCTATAAAATGAAGAATGTATGCTTGTATAATTAAATATTCATGATTATATGTTTATGTTAATTAACATTTATCAATTCATAATCATGCATATAATTATTAGATATTTAAGCATACAAACTTCTTATCTTAATGCAAGTTTTATTATCATCAAAATCATAGACAATAATACTGACTTGGCTTAATAAAGATGTCAGTAAGTTGAACATTTGAAGGCACATATTCTAAGTAAATATTATATTTTGCTACACGATCTCAAATGAAGAGTTGCCTAATTTCTATATGCTTAGTTTTAGAGTGTAAGACAGGATTCTTTATCATGCATATGGCACTTGTATTGTCACATCTAATGGCCATGTCTCTATATTTTAGTCGAAAGTCAAGAAGTTGTTGTTTCATCCAAAGTCATATTGTTAGAATTATGTACTTGATTTTGATAACAAAAAAACTTTTTTTAACTTCTTTTAGACTTGATATATTCTAATGATGTTGATAATTTAAAAAGCTTGAAATATAGTCAAGTATGCTTAAAGAGTATGTATTTTAATTGAGTAATTACTTTGCAAGCATATTTGCAAGTTATTAGAAAATGAAGAAAATTACTATGATCCATATTGCAATTAACTTAGCTTATCATATTATGCTACAGTGGATCATATTTATAATTGTTAAGATAAAATTATGTGCCTCAGAGAAATATCAATTCTATATTCCAAAGAATATAATCTTGAAAGAGTTTTTCTAAATACAAAAATAAGATTCAAATTTTATATCTATGTTTCTAAACTTATGCAAATTATATATGGATAAATTTAGTTTAATTTGTAATGAAAAATGTCAAAGTGGAGGATGCCAACCCCTTGGCACAACCGCCTGGCATACCGCCTACTAATTAAATATCTAATAACTGAATAAGCAAAGTCTAGAAGGCAAATCGGCTGTCATGTCCCCAGCCACCTATGCCTACTGCCTAGAAGCATAGTCGATATGGTAGCCACCTGCCAGGAGGCAGTAAGGTACACTTGAAAGAAAAGCCAAAAATTGACCATAGCCGCATGGCCCAATCACCTGCCATATCGCCTGGTGCACAGCCGCTTGGCCCAGGCACCTTCCATACCACTTATCAACCCCTAATGGTAGAAAATTCAAACATTGCTCTTCAAATCAACTCCAACGGCCATTATTTTGAAAGATCTATTTAAGGAAAAATGGAGGGACGTTTCTTAGAAGTTATCGTATTCATTTTGAAGATCCTTTTGAGCTTTAATCATTTTATTCTCAAGCAACCCAAGGCCAAGAGCTAAAACCCTCTTTATACTCACACAAAAGCTTTCAATTTCATAATATTCATTCAAGGCCTTCTTCTACAACATAAAGGGGAGATTCTCAACACCAAAAAGAGCTACTAAAATCATTTCTTCCTAGCATTCAACAAGAAGCACATTCAAAATTTAATCCTCCCTTTCTTTCATTTGTGTATATCTTGAGTTGTTAGAAACCAATCAAGAAGAGCAAGTCGATTGTTGGAGAGATTGTTATCATAATTGATTGTTAAGTTTATGTCCCCTTGAGCTGGAATCAAGAAAAGCAAGTTGATTATTGGAGAGATTCTTCTCATAATCGATTGCAAAGTTTATGCCCCCTAGAGCTGGAATTTAGAAGAGTGCAATGAGAACTTGTGTAATTCCATTATAAAGAGATAGTGGAACCCAAGGCATGAAGAGGAATGTTCTTGGAAGAGTAGAGTAGGGAAGGTTGCCCAAACCACCATAAAAATTATTGTGTGCTATTCATGTGTGATTGCTTTACTTTATTGTACCTAACTGCTTTATTACTTATTTCATTATAACTTGCACATAAGCACAAAAAGAAGGGAAAGTAATCAAACAAGGGTTAAGCAAAAAAATTTTATAAACCCAATTCACCCCTACCCTCTTGGGTTAAGCCAAGCTTATGAGACCCAACAAGTGGTATCAGAGTAGGCTATAAGCTTAGTTGTAGAGATTTAAAATGATAAACCCATCATCATCCTCTACTCATGTATTTGCCAAGGGGCAATCTCCTACCCAGCCACCTCTATTCGATGGAACAAACTTTGTATATTGAAAATTAAGAATGAAATAATTCATTATGGCTAGTGACATGGGTTCTTCGAAAGCCATAATAGTAGGAATAACCCTTTCTAAAACTGAGGTTGAAGCTTGGAGCAAAGAAGAAACAATAAATGTTCAAAATAATGCTAAAGCAATGAGTTCATTATTTTGTACCTTATCTGCAAGTGAGTTTGATAAAGTGTCATCATGCACTCTACAAAAGATATCTGGAACAAACTAGTGTTAATCTATGAAGGTTCTTCCCAAGTCAGGGGGACTAGGAGGAACATACTTATAGGAGAATTAGAAAATTTTATGATGAAAGGAGGAAAAAGTATTTCAAAAATATATGCACTTTTTTTAAAAATCACTTACGCTCTCAAAGGATTAGAGAGAGGAATTTCAAATTCTAAATAGGTTATGAAGATCTTAAGAGCATTCCCCAAGTCCTAAAATCAAAAGATCATAGCAATTGAGGAAGAAAAGGACTTAAACGTGCTCAAAGTTGATGACCTTATCAACTCCCTGATGTCTCATAAGTTGATCAAAAATAAAAGAGAAGAATCTATCAAGCAAAAGAGAGGAATGGCTCTGAAAACAACAAAGGAAAGCAACAGTGAGTTGGATTCACAAACAGAAGATGAAGTTGCTATGCTTGCCAGGAATTTGAGGAAATTTGTAGGAAGTAATAAAGCCAATATTTCAAGAAAATAATTCAGACAAGAAGAAAAGAAAAGAAGAGAAAGAAGAAGAAACTTGCCTCAAATGTTACAAGTGTGGTGGATTTGGACACATATTTGCAATATGTATAAATGAAGAAAAAGTTGACTTAAACGAGAAAGAAGATAGAAAAGAAAAACAAACAAGAAAACCATCCAACAACCAAGCAAGAAGAATGTATGTAAATGATGAGGATTCATCAAGCACAAGTTGAAGTGGAGGAGATGATAAGGAAATGGGAAATCTAGAAAGAATTTGTTGCATGGCTCATATAGAAAATGACTCCACATGCTATATTTCTACCAAAGAATAATGTACAAACAAATTGCTATTCTTATTCCTTTGATTCTTCAAGCTCTACCAGTAATTTCTCACAAATTCAAAAATTCATCCAAAAGAAGAGACACTTTGACATTACTGTTAAAGTAAATGTTATTTTTGTAGAGAGAAATCTATCTCTACAACAAGAAGTTGGTGACTTGAAAAAGGAGATAGAAACATTAAATAGTATGTTGAAAAAGTTCTCCAATCTAGGAGAATCAAGGACCAAGTTCTTATGTATGACTAGACAAAAGAGCACAAGAAGACTTGGGTGTAAACAAACAAGTTGTGAGGAATCATAAAGGGTATGAACCTTATTGAAGAAATAAGGAACTATCATAACATTAGAAGGTTCATAAAACATTCTTGGGTGTAAAAACCAATGGCATATCAAGCACTGAAAGAAACTCCTAGTAAGTGTTACTTTTGCAACAAAGAAGGACATGAATTGAATGATTGTTATGCTAAAAATTTGCAAAGAAGAGGTGCTAAACTGAAATGGAAACCTAAGAAAAAGGCACATTTATCACTAACATAAATGGACCCATTTCTTGGGTACCAAAAAGGTAAGTAGAATGTTCTTTGTTTATGATTGCAACTAAGTCTTAAAACCATAATGAGAAACACTTGGATCATGGATAGCAGATGCTCAAGATACATGATAGGGAACAAAGACCTCTTTAAGGAGTTAAAACCAATAAATGGGGGGGCAGTTGCATTTGGCAACAATGGTAAAGGACTCATCAAGGGTATAAGTAAAATCCTTGGTTTATATGATGTATGCATAGAGGATATATTATATGTTGATGGTCTCAAACATAACTTACTTAGCATTAGCCAATTATGTGATAAAGGTCATAAAGTTGTATTTGAATCATCCACATGTAATGTATTAGATGTTGATGATAGCTTATTGTTTAGTAGAAAAAGGCATGGAAATGTATATCTAGTCCATCTAGATGAAATTGTAGGAAAATGCCTAATTGGTGTGAATGATGATCCATGGTTGTGGCATAAAAGAATGAGACATATTACTATGTCAAATATCAAACCTTTATGGAAGAAAACTTTAGTAAATGGTCTACCGAAGCTGAGGTATGACAAAAATCAAATTTGTAAAGCTTATCAAATATCTAAACAGACCAAAACCTCTTTTTCCTCCAAAAAATGTATCCAAATCTAGACCACTAGAGTTATTGCATATGGATTTGTTTGGACCATTCGACATAATTAGCCTTAGAGGGAAAAGATATGTGTATGTTATTATAGATGACTACACTGGATTCATATGGGTAATCCTATTAACAAGCAAAGATGATGCATGTTCCATTCTTTACTTTTTCAAAGCTTGCTCAAAATGAGAAGCAACTCTCAATTGTTCAATTCAAAGTGATCATGGTGGTGAATTTGAAAACAGAAAGTTTATTGATTAGTGTGAAGAAAAAGGAATTCACCATAGCTTCTCATCTCCTAGAACTCCACAACAAAATAGAGTAGTAGAAAGAAAGAATAGGACAACACAAGAAATGGCAAGAACTATGTTAAATGAGGGCAAATTGTCTAAGAGATTTTGGGAAGAAGTAGTTAACATAGCATTCCATGTACTAAATAGAGTTACCATTAGAACAATTTTGTGAAAAACTCCTTATGAGCTTTGTAAAGGAAGAAAACCAAACATTTTATATTTTCATTCCTTAGAGTGTTTGTGTTATATACTGAACAATGGTAAGGACAATCTTGGAAAGTTTGATCCAAAGAGTGATGAGGCTACATTTCTTAGCTACTCTTCTAATACTAGAGCTTTTAGAGTTTTCAACAAGAAAACTCAAATTATAGAAGAATTTGTGTATGTAATTTTTGATGAGACTGAATTAACCCCAGAAAAGGAGACTAATAGTGATGTAGATGAAGTCATAAAAAGGATGAAAAGACTAAAACTGGGAAAGCAAGAGAGAGAAGGAACTTCAATGCAAAATGATAATCAAAATTCAGAAATTAAAAAAGAGGTAAGTGAAGGTAATGTTCCATACAAACACCCCACTGAATTAAAATTCATATTTGTCCATCCTAGAGATCAAGTCATAGGTGACATATATGATGGAGTTAGGACAAGAAAATCCATGCAAAATATTTGTGGACACTTTCTATTTATTTAAAACATAGAACCTAATTGTACTACTCAAGGTCTTGATGATGAAAATCGGATAATTGCAATGCAAGATGAGCTAAATCAATTTGAAAGAAACAAAGTTTGAGAATTAGTTCCAAGAACCAAGCATGTGGAAGTAGTTAGAACCAAATGAGTTTTTAGAAACAAATTGGATAAAAGTGGACTTGTTGTTAGAAACAAGGCAACATTAGTTGCTAAGAGGTATTCCTTAGAAGAGGGGGTTGACTTTGAGGAATCTTATGCCCCTGTAGCAAGATTAAAAGCCATAAGGATGTTACTCGCATTATAAGAATTTCAAGCTATTTCAAATGGATGTGAAAATTGCATTCCTTAATGAGTATCTAAATGAGGAGGTATATATAGAGCAACCTCCTATACGTACTAAGGCAAGCTCCTAGAGCTTGGTATGAAAGATTAAGTAAATTTCTCGATGATCATTAGTTCACAAGAGGAAAAGTTGATACTACATTATTCATTAAAAATATTGGCATGGATATCTTGATAATTCAAATTTATGTAGATGACACTATTTTTAGTGCTACTAATGAAGTTCTTTGCCAAGATTTTTCTAGAATTATGCAGGTAGAATTTAAAATGATGATGATGGGTGAGCTAAACTATTTTCTTAGATTGCAAATCAAACAAAAAGATGACAGAAACTACACTTGTTAATCCAAGTATACAAGAGACATGCTCAAGAAGTTCAAGATGGAAGCAGTTAAAGCTACAAATACTCCAATGAGCGTAAACTTGTTGATCAAAAATTGTATCACAGTATGATCGGTTCCTTGCTATACTTAACCGCATCTAGGCCTAATATCTTATTTAGCATATGTTTATTTGCTAAATTTCAATCTAGCCCAAGAGAGTCACACCCAACTGCAATAAAATGAATTTTTAAATATCTAGCTGAAACACCAAGTCTAGGGCTATATTATCCAAGAGGGTCTGGTTTTGATTTAATTGGATATTTAGATGCTGAATTTGGAGAATACAAAGTTGATAGGAGAAGCACCAGTGGAACATGGCAATTTCTAGGAAATAGTTTAGTTTCATAGTTTTCTAGAAAGCATAGTGTTGCTCTTTCTACTATAGAAGCTAAATATATAGCAAATGGAAGTTATTGTGCATAATTACTTTGGATGAAACAACAATTTCTGGATTATGGTTTGCATTATAGGAATATTCCTATAAGGTGTGATAATACAAGTGCTATATGTTTAACAAAAAATCCTATTTTACACTTTGGCACAAAACATATTGAAATTAAGCATCATTTCATAAAAGATCATGTAGAAAAGCATGATATTTGTTTTAGAGTATGTGCCTAACAATTCTTAACTTGTAGACATTTTCACAAAACCATTATCACCAAAAAAATTTTAGACCATTAGAAGAGAATTGGGAATGATTAAGATAATTATATAAACCTTATATGGTTATGCATTAACTTGATAATTTTCCTCCTAATAATCAGCTTTCAATGAAGGTTTATCTAATGTTTGAATGTTACCCTAGTTAAAGACTTTCTCTCCCACTGAAATTTCCTTTTGTTGCTAACAAAAACAAGGAGAAAATATTATAAAGACCTATTTGGAAGAAAGGAAGCTTATCATAAATTATTTCTAAAGAGTAGTAACATTATATATATCATGACCTTTCTTTATGATAAAATGTCAATCTTCATAGGACTACATAATTCAATTAGATAGGGGGGAGTTTGCAATTGCAAATGGATCATTAGCATATTCTTTGAAACAACTCAAGCCTTTAAATTTTGTCATCATCAAAAAGCGGGAGATTGTTAGGATTATGTGCATGATTTTGATAAAAAAAACTTGTTTTAGACTTGATATATGCTAATGATGTTGATAATTTAGAAAGCTTGAAATAAAGTCAAGTATGCTTGAAGAGATGTATTTTAATTGAGTAATCACTATGCAAGCATATTTGTAAGTTAACAGAAAATGAAGAAAATGACTATGATTCATATTACAATTAACTTGACTTATCATATTATGCTACATTTGATCATATTTATAATTATTAAGATAAAATTATATGCCTTAGAGAAATATCATTTCTATATTCCAAAGAATGTAAGTGTGAAAGAGTTTTTCTCAATATAAAAACATGATTCAAATTTTATATCCATGTTTCTAAACTTATGTAAATATGTGGACAAATGTATTTTAATTTATAATGAAAAATATCAAAGTTTCAAAAAGTGACAGAATGCAAAAAGACAAGTGGGAGACTCCAACTACTTGGCGCAACCACTTGGCATACCGCCTGCCAATGAATAGTCAGATGACCCAAGAAGCAAAGTCTAGAAGGCAAACCACCTAGCATGTCCCTAGATGCCTGTGCCTACTACCTAGGAGCACAAGTGGTATGGTAGCCGCCTGACATACTGCCTGCTAGGAGGCAACAAGGTGTACTTAGAAGAAAAGCTAGAAATTGACCGCCTAGGCGCCTTCCATACTGCCTGTCGATCCTTAATGGTCAGAAATTTGAACATTGCTCTTCAAATCAACTCTAATGGCCATTATTTTGAAAAATCTATTTAAGGGGAAATGGAGAGACATTTCTAAGAAGTTGTGGTATTTATTTTGAAGATCCTTTTGAGCTTTAATCTTTTCATTCTCAAGCAACCCAAGGCCAAAAGCTTAAACCCTCTTCATACTCACACAAGAGCTTTCAACTTCACAATATTCATTCAAGGCCAACACAAAGGGGAAATTCTAAGCACTGAAAAGAGCTACTGAAATCACTTCTTTCCAGTGCTCAACAAGAAGCATGTTCAAAGTGTAATCCTCTCTTTCTTTCATTTGTGTATATCTTGAGTTGTTGGAAACTAATCAAGAAGAGCAAGTCAATTGTTGGAGGGATTGTTCTCATAATCATGTTAAGTTTATGCCCCCTTAAGCTGGAATCAAGAAGAACAAGTCGATTTTTGGAGAGATTGTTCTCATAATCGATTGCTAAGTTTATTAACCCTAGAGCTGGAATCTAGAAGATTGCGAGTAGCACTTGTGTAATTCCATTATAAAAAGATAGTGGAACCTAAGGCATAGAGAAGAGTATTCTTGGAAGAGTGGAGTAGGGCGGGTTACTGAACCATTATAAAAATTATTGTGTGCTATTCATATGTGATCGCTTTACTTTCTTGCATTTAACTGCTTTATTACTTATTTCATTATAACTTGCACATAAGTACAAAAAGGAGGGAAAGTAATCAAATAGGGGTTAAGCAAGGAATTTTTATAAACCCAATTCACCCCTCCCCTCTTGGGTTAATCTAAGTTTACGGGACCTAACAATTGTGTGCAACAACTTCCAACTACTATATACTTTGCTTCTGCAGTAGAGAGAGCAACACTCATTTGCTTCTTAGAGAATAATGATACTAGATTATTTCCTAAAAATTGATAGGTTTCACTAGTGCTTCTTCTATCAACTTTGTATCCCCAAAAGTCAGCATCTGAATATCTGATCAACTCAAAACCAGATCCTTTGGGATAACTGAGTCTTATATTTGGTGTGTCAACTAAATACTTAAAAATCCTTTTCATTATAGTAAGATGAGACTCTCTAGGACTAGACTAAAACCTAGCACATAAGAATATGATAAATAGAATATCAAGTCTAAATGCAATAAGGTAAAGAAGAGATCCAATAATACTATGATATAATTTTTGATCTACAAGCTTATCCTTTTCGTCCTTGTCTAGCCTTGTTGATGTGCTCATTGGAGTTCTTGATGCTTTAATTCCTTCCATTTTGAACTTCTTCAGCATTTCTTTAGTATATTTGGATTGGCAAATGTAGTTTCTGATGAGAATGCAAAATGTCATATTTTATTCTCCTAATACTTCATCTTTTGCACCTATTTGATTCCTAAATA
>JAYJMB010055575.1:0-27821 GCA_036873735.1 Pouteria campechiana
AGAGAGAGAGAGAGAGAGAGAGAGAGAGAGAGAGAGAGAGAGAGAGAGAGAGAGAGAGAGAGAGAGAGAGAGAGGTCTCACCTGGCTAAACCTCAGCTGATGCTCTTCGCCTAGCAATTGCACTGATCCACTAACAAAGACAAGAATGCTGCCAGTGAAGGAGGAAGGCTGGCAATCAACGGTCGAGATGTGATGCTTGCACTGATCAAATGGCAGCTCGGCAAGCTTACGGGCAATCTCTTCTACACCTTGTATCTTTTGGCCCTCGAAGGTGAGCATGGAGGTGGCTTGGTACAGAGACGGCAGCGCTGGACGATTGGTATCGAAGACATTGTAATAATGATCTACGAATGCCTTTGCTACGATCTCAAACTGTTCTTCCATTCCCACCTCTCCTGGTAAGAAATATCCTCTTAGTGCATGAGCGTTGAAAATATAACTTGTACCAACTTAGATTCCTTGTTTCCTCTTTAAGTTTTCTTTTAATGTATGCAGCTGGATGTGAGAATTTCTCCCTTTATGCACAGACCTTTTCCCAGGAAGTCTATATATTTTTATTTTTTTGTTCCACAAAGCATGTGGCACATAGGCAAATAGCGGTCAATTGTCCCCACAAAATCATCTACTCCTGCATGTGCAAGATAGATCTGTGATTGAACAACGACGGAAGATCAGTGATCAATGTGATCATTTGGACGGACCATCTTCGGAACCACGATATGCCCGGATGGTCTTAGCAGGCCTATGCAGTTATTCCAAGGGCTTACATTTTTTTGTATAAAAGATCGTTATTTTATAAAATTCATACTTTTTTTTTAATCCGGATTCAGTGAACAGACTTGCCCAATATATGAAAGTGGGAAGTGGACGTACAGTTTTATTTTTATGAACAGGGGATTAAAGATGTGTATGCATGTACATATGCGTTTTCTGTCAAGGATAGAAAAAGGAAAAGAAAGAAAACCAGAAATAGGCTGGAAAAGTGGCGTTGAAGAGACGCAGGATGGCATCTCTGAATTGGCATTGGCAGGCGTTTATGCGTCGCTCTTACCTTCTCATGCCGAAAGTAAGGAATATTTCTGTTTTTGAGAACTGTTCCTCTCTTTTCTTTTCTCATAAAGGATGGCTAGTCAAGGGTGTAATGAATCACCGACAGCATCGCGCATTGAACTTGACATGCAGCTAGTTCCATAATTCTATCCAGGGGTGCAACTTGGGGCAAGTAGCTGCAGATCAAAATAGAACTGATTCGATTTTAACCAGGTTCGATTTCATTTTTCTAACTCGTTCTGTAGGATCAGGTAAAATTGTTTGACCTGCGTCCATAATCAGGTTCGGTTGGGTCTGGATATCCGAACCAAACCAACCCCGTAATAGTAATTAAAAAACATCTAAACACTTTTCTAATCTCTAGTTGCATTTAAAAAATATTTTAAAAATTATATTAGTAACGTTGTCCAACTAAGTATAGAGTACCATTCAAAAATAAATTAACAAGATATGTGAGTTCATGGCTATGACTTTGCAAAAATAGATAATAGTATTTTACAAGCATATGATAATATTAATCTCACAATGGATGGATAATATTTTGCAATTATATGCTAATATTAATCTCTGAACGATATTTTGCAAGTATATAATAGTATTATTTTGTGATTTACAAAGTTAGTATTTTTTTTATTAAACCTGAGCTATTTTTATTATTCAAATGATTAACGTGCTTGACAGAGAGTTCATAGGAAAAGTTTGTGCTAGATTCAAATAGTTTTTTGAGCTACCGATGGATTCTTATGCATTTCCACTTGATCTTTGATACAAAATTTATATAGACATAAAAGGACTTTAAATGTTATAGTGCGTGTAGTGTAATTAATGTATATTTGTAAAATTTAAACCTATTTTTGGCTTATTTAAATGAACTGATTTTAACCCGATTTTAACCTGAAACGGAATTGACCCAACCTTGAAAGAAATATGGTGGGGTCAACCTTTAACCATAGAGATATAAAATTAGGATAGGATAGAATAGAATTTTTAGAAATAAGATTATAGTAGGATTGGCCAAGAATCGGATAGAACTGACCCAAGTTGTGCCATTAATTCTAGCCTTTGTATACAATTGAAATTGGGCTTGGGTCTTGGAAGGCAATGGAGATGAATTTCGATGCCAATCTAATTCTCATGGTCCACTTAATTAGATAAGTGTATCCAACAAATAATTAGCTGGTCTTTGTCATTAAACAAGAAACGCATCAGCCATTCTATCGTATAGGAAAAAGCTTGCTTATTGTTTATTTTTGTAACCCTTAATTCTGATGTACCACCTCCACCCAACAAGTAAGAAATCAGAGATCCACATTTTTATATTAGAAAGGACCTCAGATGGTCCAATCATAATCCGGCCAAAATAATCTTGAGGAGGCCATGGTGATGCACCATAGTGAAAAAGTCCACCGTTGAAAGTTGCACAAGCAAACCATTAGTCAATTCACATGCCATGTATATAATATTTGAGTGGAAAATGATTCCATCCCAATGTCATCACAGAAATTTTGTTACAAATAGTTTTTTTTTTAAATTAAAATGATATATTCAAGTTAAATCCATTCCATTTATTATACTTAACACCCCTTGTTTAAAGAAGATTCAGAAATCATCTTAATTGAAGACTCAATTAAGCCACGGAATTTTCCTTATTTTAGAACAAACATAAATCATTAAAATTCTCTCTGTTCATAGCCACAAAAGTCTCTAATTCGTGTTTTTTTACAATTTTATAGAAAAAAATTACTTTTAAGCATGATAAATGGATTAGATTTAATTACATATCATCGTAAGCTTTAAACGAACCATTTCTATGAAAAAAATCATTTTCCCTCTTGAGCAGCGTTGGGAAGGATTGGGCTTTGGGAGCAGATCTTGGTTATCTCAGTGGGCTGAATTAACAAGAGATCAAGCCCAAGGTAAAAGCCCATACTATTCAAAATTCAAGCGCCTGTAGTGTGGTTGACCCAGCTCATGCAATATGGTTTGACCAAGACCAAGCAAGTCAATGTTGGAGCCCAACCCGCCTTCGAAGCTATCTTCAATGTATTCCAGTCACGATTCGACGATCTTCCAAACGTCTAATTTTCGTAGGAATCTGATCCGTTGATGATTTTAAAATCATTGCCATTCTTCGGACGGTCTGAATCCAGCCAAATATGATTTCTTAGATTCAACGAGCTGCCAAACGCTTGGACTGCCGTACGTAGAGATGAATGCGAGTAAACTCTTAAGAAATCCTCTTTCTCCGTATTCTACTCTACGTTAGCCCTCGAGAAAAACGCCACAGATGTTTTCTCCGGAAGAAACTGTATCGTATTCTGCTGGGCACGGACATCAATATACAAATGCATCCTAAATTCTGTTTGTAGCTTCCTCTGTCTAAATCCCTATATTTTATTTTTACATGGTTTTATATGAAAAGAGTAAATTTATTTTCTAGGATTATACAAATGAGGCATAAATGAAATATATCGTGGGTCGAATTCCAAGTTAGGAAACAAGTTTTAATAAACCAAATATACATTTTGGTCCATGAAATTTACATATAAGCTCGACATTTCAGATTGCGGTGCTCGAAATTTATCTCGTCAAAAGGTTTCTGAGTGTGCACATGTTATAGTGGTCTTGCAGAGCATTGGGTAATTTAGGGTCCCTAACCGGTAGCCGAAGTTGCTAACGCTGTTGTCGTTTTCTGCGTAGCTACTCGCCGGCCATCGTAGTAAAATATTACGAAATATTACCAACTGTTATCTCTCTCTCTCTCTCTCTCTCTCTCTCTCTCTCTCTCTCTCTCTCTCGGATTTTCAAGATGAACGACCTTCTTTCGGTAATCTTTTCCCACCTGATCACTTACGTTTGTTTCTCTGATTTGAGTTCGTTTGATGTGCTTTCTGAAAGAAATATTGTAGTTTTTTGCAGCGATTGTCCTAGTGTACCTTTGTGTTTGAATTACTGAGGATATGGATTTTGTGGGTTGTCTTTGATCTTCGCATGGATGCGGAATCTGAAAAGTTAATATTAGTTTTCCATCTTTTCTCGGTTATTTGTGCTGCTTAAAGCTTAAAAGTAAACAACGTGGGAAGAAAAAATTTGCTGAATTTTCGGCCTACAAGGTAACCGTGAGCATCCGTAGGATGCATCTTGCAGACAGCATATCGCTTTGTTTGAAAATTTATCCAATGGAATGATGTAGGCCGTTAATCGACTCATACCACATGGACTGGCTGGCCCGATGATTTGGACATAGTCTTAGCAGAAGTAATCCGAAGTGGGCCCCGAGTTAATAACATGGCTGGCTTTTTTCATGAGCAGTCGGATTTGCATGCTCAGAGTACGTCTGAAAAACAAATTTTTGGCCTGACTGATTGGATGGAAAATGAAATTTATTAAAAAAATCTATCTATTTTGCATTTTATCCAGATTATCGTTGATACCATCTCCTATGTGATGGATAATATTTCATTTTTATTTTGCTAATTTTTCCCTTTTAATCCAATCAATCGGGCCACTCAGATCAATGGGTCGGGCTCGAATTCAGCTGAACTGAGTTCAACCTAACTATTACTATATCGAGGGTTCACATGTCATGCGGCAGGCCATGTAATTCCTGAATAAAAGTATCATTGAAATATTAGGTAACGTAGGGGTGGGAGGCAGTTGATCGGTTTCTTGTTGACCCATTCTACCAAACTAGTCAAGTAGTCCAACCCAGTTGCACATATATGTTATGAGCTACCCTTATAAAATGAAGCAGTCCGATCAACAATATATTAGTATGGATGTAATGCTTATGGGGTTGCGTTTGACCTAGCCACGGTCTGTTTTAAGCATGGAATATGAGGATACAGGCATGCGTAAGGATATGGTGTCTGTTGGACTGGCCCAAGCTATTCAAGGCTGCAATGTCGGTCCCATCTAGACTTGTAATATTTGGATCGTAGTAAAAGTTCGGGAATGCCTAAGAAATATAGGATAATGTAGTAGAATAAGAGATATATTAATCATAAAGTTAAAAAAAACAGAAGAAATATACTTTTTAGATGAAAAAATAGAGTTGATAACCTAAAACTTACATAATTATGAGAAAACAAAAAATATTTAAAGATAATTGAAGGTCATATTAAAAAGGTAGGATTGGCAGAAAATGTTTACTTTTACACATCCTTTGCATTCATGAAACTTTTAAACATCCCCTATCTTAGAACAACCACAAATACACTCAATGAGTAAATTCAAATCTGACCGACCTAACCCAGTTTTTGTTAAAATGGGGTTGAAGTTTTTTAAAACTTGAGTTGAACCTTGATTAATTTTCAAATAGGATTAGATTGAGTCGAGACCTTAGGCAACCTAACTCAAATTTCAACCTGATCTTACATAATACTTATCATAATACATGCAGAGGTAAACATAGATACACATGTTCATTGCAAGTCCAATGTCTTGTTTAATTGCTTAAATGACATTTGAATTTAGAATTTCATTGGAACGACAATTTTGGGTGAACTTTCATTACTTAATATTCTAAGTTATATATTTCCTCTATGTATATGAGATTGAATAAATGTCAATAAATTCAAGTCTTAAAAATATGATTAGGATTAACTTATGGTTGAAATTTTTACAAATATAATTAATATTGGCCGAGTTAATTGAAACCTGATTTACACACATAAATTGGTAATCATCTGCCGCCAGTCTCTATCTGTGCGCCAAGCTACGACCAATGTTAGCCCCAGAGTATTGCAAGCTAGTGATAAGAACTAAAATCAGACCTTGGGTCCACACCATTGTCATAATGACTTAGGCCCAACCCAGTCTCAATTGGTCTGGATTGAATTATCAGACACGATTTACGAAGATTTCTTTCTTTCTTTCTTTTTTTTCTTCTTTCATTACAAGAATTTTTAGTTTCAGCAACGATATTTATCATTTCGTTGTAAAGAGAATCATAAATTGTCGTTTTAACAGCCAAGTTCTGTGCGATTTTCTTCGGTAATAAGTTTTTTTGTTGCAAAATATTTTCGCAATGACATCTAAATTATTGTAATGAATTGCTTTCTTTACTAAAAATAAATATTCTTATTGTGTTTTTTTCTTTCCTTTTTTTTTGTACTATTGGTCTCATATAAAGTTCTCAATAGATTATGACTTCATTTGGATGCTTAATCAAAATATATAGTGATCATCAAGAGGGATAGATTCACTGCATTTCAAGTGTGACTGAAAAATGCACAAAAAATTATTTGGCGATTTGGTTTTATTGCAGAATCTGTGGTTGACAATGTTGCTACAGTTGTTTCCCCAAGAACAAACTGTCAAACTACATTCAATCCCAGCAATCATGTATCTAAACCAATAGCGACTGTGCTCTTTTGCAGGATTCCTTCGTAAAGGACCAGCATCCTAGAGACATGAGTATTGAAATGGGAACTCCAGTCTTGAATAGCACAGATATGGGAATGGAAGCCTTTTTTAAGCAGGTAGTAGATAAAACTCAAGGTTTCATTTGATCACTTAAGGTGATGTCGTCTTCTTCTGTTCTTCCTTCACATTTCCACATTTAGACCAATACAGTGGCCTTGTGTTTTAGGTGCGGGAGGTTGAGAAACATATGGATAAGCTTTCGAAGCATCTTCAGAATCTTCAGGTATGGACAAAAGCATAATAAAGAGTTCTAGCATGTTTTCCAATATCCAGTGACATCTAGTCAGTCATCTTTTCTTCCTGACTTTTCTCATCAACTATATAATTGTTGAAGTACCTATTACACTAGCTAACCTTGTATATATAGATTTGGCAGTCAACTAGGTTCATTCAAATCCTGACATCGTTGCTATAAATTCATATAAATCAGTTATTTCCTTAACAGAGAGAAGTGATTTTGTTGTTCCAAAGCTATTCTGTTGACATGGGATCTGCAGGAAATGGGGAACTGTGTAGTTTGACACTCAAACGGCGCTACTTCAAATACCGTTCAAAAGGGAATTTAGTTGTTCTTTTGTCCTTCCCCAATATGAATTCTTACGAAGCATCATCGCAATATAATAAGCAGTCAAACAGAACTATGCCATCCAATTCAACCAGATAAGCAACACTAGTTGTAGGCTAATGGATTATTGTACACTGAATCTGAAATTATCTTTGTTTAGAACTAGAAGATATCTTTCATTAAGCAGGTGAAACTTGCTTGGGCATCCGTTTATTTTCTACCAGGGCATGAATAACATGCTATTTGCAGGAAGCTAATGAGGAAACCAAATCTGTTACAAAGGCCTCTGCCATGAAAGGTATATCCGTCTACATCCGTTGCATATTTCATGGTTGCACAGTTAGCCGTTTGAGAACCATAATTACTGAATAGTTTGAGATTGGTTTTCAGCAATCAAGCGCAGGATGGAGAAAGAAATTGATGAAGTCGGAAAAATTGCTCGAAATATAAAAGCAAAACTAGAAGAAATTGACAAGGATGTACTACTCTGTCTCACATCTTGAAAATGTTTTGCCTGGTTTGGAGGAAAAACTAGTAGTTTTATAATTCTCTCTCTCTCTCTCTCTCTCTCTCTCTCTCTCTCTCTCTCTCTCTCTCTCTCTCTCTAGAATTTAAACAACCGACAGAAACCTGGCTGTGGAAAGGGAACCGGTGTGGATCGGTCAAGGATGGCAATGACTAAGTATGTTATAGATCACACATGAATTCAATATTGCTTGAAACGAACTCGAGCAGAATAACTTGTTTTCATAACTGTTTCCTGAACTGCAGTGCCTTGAAGAAGAAATTAAAGGACAGAATGACTGATTTTCAGGTAACAATGATTGTAGTTAGTATTAAGCCTACGGAATCCTCTGTGCACAGCTATTTCCAGATTTTTCAGGACATACAAAATGTAAATCAGTCATCCGATCATGCTTATATGCCCTGCCAAAAATTGGCCCTGGCGATTCATTAGGTAGGCGTATCGATTGCGTGTTGATAGCAACCATGCTTTTTGAACCATCCAGTCTTTTGCATGTGTATGGCCCAAATGACGAGTTCATCAGCCCCACATACTGGAGCAGTTAAAGATTACTGGGAGAAATACTCTGATTTTGGCTGCAGATGCTACTGAGGCATTCATCCCAGCATGTGGGGATCTGGTATCATAAGACGTAGGCTTCAATTGCTAGTCAATTTTTAATCCTCTTCTCGTCCATGGAACTAATCTTTTCAGACTCTGAGGCAAAATATTCAAGATGAATATCGCGAGGTCATCGAGAGAAGGGTTTTTACAGGTTCTATCAGCAAATCAATTCCTTCTTGTTTTTCATTCATTTTTCTCTTTCCCTGGTGCATGAATGATTTTAAATCACGCTTTTTTTCTCTTTGATCAGTTACGGGAACCAAACCAGATGATAAGGTAGGCAGAATTGTGATTGTGAAAATTTTGGAATTAGTACTCAAAACTAGTGGTGCCCAATATTTCCTGCCATCTAATCTTACCTCATTATTTTCTGCTAGACAATCGATCTCTTGATAGAGACTGGAAATAGTGAGCAGATCTTCCACAAGGCAATTCAAGAGGGGCAAGGACAGGTGTGCTTTTAGTATTTTTTTTAATAATGATATATATTATGTCAAACAAAGGTGAAAAATAAGATATTGGTTCTCGTGGTGGTCTTTTCATTTTTCATCCATTTGGAACATTTTATTGGAAACGAGATGAATGAACAGATCAGCACTTTATTATGCGAAGTTGCGAACATAAATTGGTATCAAAATTCCCAGTAAAAATTAGAATCTACCATTTTTAGGAAAAAGGGACAATTGGCCTAGTTCATATGCTGTCATATATACCATAGAGTGCCATCTGGTCTTAGACTCTGAGCGTTGGCAACCTCGCATGATGTAGATAAAGATGCCAAAAATAGGCTGTCAAGATCATTAGATGAGCAAAACAAACGTGGTCCTTGCTTTCTACATTTTCCACCTAACTGATAAGATGATCCGCCTATTTTCTGGCCAGGTCATCCATTCAAATGGCACCCACGCCATGAACAGATCTGAAAATGTCACTCTGTTCACATTTTGAGTAGCTTGTGGACTTAGTAGAGCTGAAAAGTGAAAGTGATGGATGTCATATTTTGCCATTTCACTTGGACTATTTGGACTTGAACTTTGACTTTACGGTTGGTGAATATGACATATGCAAACAAATATATAAGGAGTCAGAGTTGAGATGAGATTGTTGGTGGCCACAACTGCATTCTTTAAGTCATTGAGAGTTGTGTTGTCTGTTATATTCTCAGAAATCTTCTATGTTCCAATCGGTCATGGTTGCAGATTTTGGACACCGTAGAAGAAATTCAGGAGAGACATGATGCCGTGAAAGAAATTGAGAAGAAGCTTCTTGACTTGCATCAGGTTCTTGCAAGCCCCGGGCTCATTAGAGTCACATTCTCATTCTTATTTTATTTACCCATCATTTCTTCTTCTTCTTCTTCTTTCTAATTGTTGCATTCAGGTCTTCCTAGATATGGCTGTTCTGGTTGAGGCCCAAGGAGACATATTAGATAATATTGAAATTCAGGTCTATTTCTTCTCTACATAATTTCCAATTGATGACTTTTCTTAAAGTAAATATATGTGTTGCTTCCATCTAAAATCACTAGAAATTGTAAATGCCAAAATGAAAAGAAAAAAAAAGAAGAAGCTTCTTTCTTGACTCGCATGCCTTATCATTTAAATCTTCCTAAAACATTGTTGATTAGTTAATGTTTTTATCTATAGATTGATTAATGGTCCAACTATAAGTAGCCAATTAAACAAAAATTTGTAGCTGGCTAATGACAAACTGCAGCCTTTCTGTAATTGTAAGTTTAATGACTCATTTCATTAATTTGACTGTCTTGGACTTGATTTTTATAGGTCACAAATGCAGTAGACCATGTGCAGTCAGGAACCAATGCCCTAAAAACTGCAAAAAGCTTACAGAAGAAGTCAAGAAAATGCATGATGATTGCCATTATTCTCCTTTTGTTGATAGCAATTATTGTTGTGCTCTCGATCCTGAAACCATGGAAGAAATAGTGGCGAAATTGATGTTATATATTCTAAATTAGTATTATTTTTGTCATGTTTTGGTGATTTTATTTGCCTCCGTATTGAAGAAGAAAGAAGATGGAATATTTGTTTTGTTCCTACTTCTGTACTTAGAATTGAAATTCTTTTAGCAACAACTTGTATTGATAATGGTCTTGATTCGTAGCTTGTATTTATTATGTACGGTTTTTCTTTCTTGTGTTTGACTAACAATGAGTTCAATTTAATTTTTATGAAAATCAAACTAGACATTTACTATTAACCAACATTCTTAGAGAACCATATTTGTTGTGATACAAACCTAGAATTTTCTTGTATGAGTTGTTCCAAATTGAAAAATAATAACAAGAGGAGGTTGTCAAGATCACATATGTCACTACACAAAAAATGGGCCAAAAGAAACCACTCAAATGCAACAATTTTCAATTGCCTACATTTGAGGGAGGCTAGATTCAACCATGAAAGTTGGTTGCGTATATCCTAAACCAGATGAAACCATTTTGTGGTTAGCTACATTTGAGGTGAGGCAGATGCAACAATTTTAAGTTGGCTGCATCTGGACCCCCTCATGCAGCCAACTAAAGGTTAGTTGTGTCTGGCCTGGACTAGATGAAACCATTTTTTAGTTGGCAGCATCTGAAAAAAATATATATAATTTAATATATTAAAGTATATATCATTATTTAAACATAAAATATATTTTTTAATGATATAAAAAGATTGTATAATAATAATTATATTAAATTATTAAATTATAAGATTAATAACCATATATGAATTAATAGAGAGTTTAATGAGATATTTTTCTTAAAAAAAATGGGTCAGATGTAGCCATTTTGAAAACGGCTGCATCTGGCCCCCCTTAGATGTAACCGTTTTCAAAATGGCTGCATCTGCCCCATTTTTTTAAATTCCTACATTAAAATACAAATAAGAAAATAAGGAAAAGGCATGTATTTTATGTATTTTAAATCATATTAATTTATTAAATATTTATTATTGAAATCATTTTAACAACAATAAGGCCAATTGCATTATATATAATTTAATATATTGAAGTATATATTATTATTTAAATATAAAATATATTTTTTAATGATATAAAAAGGATCGTATAACAATATTGATATTAAATTATTAAATTATAATATTAATAACCATATATGAATTAAGAGGGTTTAATAAGACATTTTTTTTTAAAAAAAATGCATCAGATGTAGCCATTTTGAAAATGATTGGCTACATCTGAGGGGGGTCAGATGCAGCCGTTTTCAAAAGAGCTACATCTGCCCCATTTTTTTTAAATATCTACATTAAAATATAAATTAAAAAATAAGAAAAGGCATGTATTTTATATATTTTAAATTATTATAATTTATTAAATATTTATTGTTGAAACCATTTTGACATCGATAAGCCCAATTATATTATATATAATTTAATATATTAAAGTATATATTATTATTTAAATATAAAATATATTTTTAATATTATAAAAGAATTATCTAACAATATTTATATTAAATCATTAAATTATAAGATTAATAACCATATATGAATTAATAAAGGGTTTAATAAAATATTTTTTTAAAAAAGGGCAGCATGCAGCCGTTTTCAAAATGGCTGCATTTGCCCCTTTTTTTAAATTTTTATATAAAAATATAAATAAAAAAATAACCCAAAGGCATGTGTTTATTGTATTTTAAATCATAGTAATCTATTAAATATTTATTGTTGAAACCATTTTGAGACCGATAAACTCAATTACATTATATATAATTAAATATATTGAAGTATATATTATTATTTAAAGTTTGGAGGGGAAATGTTGGAATGAAGTTTGGGTAGTGGGGGAATGAATTTTGAATGGAAAGGAAGGAAAAATGTGGGTTTAGGGGAGGAGGAGAACGGCAAGGGCCGAATGGGAAACCCTGGGAGTGAACCGTTCACCCTTAAGTTGGTTAGCCGATTTCTTATTCGCGGCCCCACGCTCGCGAACAAGTATTGGACTATGAAGGGATGGAACGGCGCCGCGGCCCCAGTATGTGCACTGCCACTCCAAGCTCACGGACAAAGAATAATATTTCAATACGTTTTTACAGCGCTGCGACGCTAAATTGGGCACTGCAACCCCACATCGTGGACTCCCTTTGTGTTTGCACCCAATTTCCGGAGCCGCCACCCCATTTTGGGCATCGCGGCTCCGCTGTTGTGGCCTACTTCTGTACGGTTGGATACCCAGTCACTCAATGGCAACGTCCATGCCATACAGATGTACGATTTAAAGAAAGTATAAGTGGATAATACTATAGGTGGAAATAATGTAAAAAAAAGAAAAATATTAGCCATAAAATGGTTAATTTCATTACTATTAAAAGATGAATTTTATATTTATATTTAAACATACAAAAATAAATAATATAATTCATTCTTAGCCAACTGAAAAAATCGTGATATATGACGATAGCTTCAAATGGTTAGGGTACATAGAAAATTTTGGTAAAGTCATCACCAGTGAATATTTCTTGCAAATAAACATTCTTTTAATAGATCAAATTAGTTTTGGGTATTTTTATGGAATAGGGCATTCAATCCGCATATATTACTTTGTGATGTTCCAATCTAAATTGCAGCTTATGAATATGGCTTAATATTTATGGTCGGATATGTTTTAATGCTTTCCTTCAGATTTTAATTACGTTACCACATGATTTTTTTACTTTCACAGAAAGTGATAAAATCATCTAATTTCTAGTTATCATGCTTAATGCAACATTTTTATTGTCTTAAAAACTATCTTGAGTAAATATTTACATAAGTCATCACACAAACTATTTATGACTATTTTAACATTTTTTATTTTTTAAAAAAGTCTTTATTTCTGACATCATTTCTCCCATGTTATACTTTTTTTAATACGAATTTTGTATTATTAACTAAATGAATTAAACATATTAGGTATATTAATTAATGATTTCATGAATAGTATTATAGCACACGCCATTAAAAACCTTCCCTTTTGGATTTGTTGGGAATGCCAGTACGTTGTTGCGCGTCGTCTATGCATTAAAATGAGATATTTAAAAAAAAACTTAAGGCATGAGGTTAAGTCACCTCACATACATGGTGTTTTAAAAAAGAGGACCCCCACTCAGCATTTTCAAGTCACTCCCGCTCAAAGGACTTCCTACTCCCACCTCTCTCCCAACGCAATACGGTAGACACCAACGCCCCGAATGTCATCACATCCCTGTTGCCCCGACGCCCCTTAGCCCATTTCGCCAGCAGGCAAGGCAGCACTGGCCCGCCTATTTTGCACCTTCCTCTATAGCCATTTGAGACTTGAAAAATTTCTCCGCCGCCTTTTACTAAGAAGAAGGATAAACTCCTAATCCATGAGCTTTGCAACGGGCAAAGGTATTTTTCTGATTATTCTTTACCCTAGCAATTAATTCATCCTTCTCTTTGGCTTTCTCTCTCTCTCTCTCTAAGTTATGACCTTAACCATTGGGCTCCGAGCCAGCATCTCCGGCTGCACATTCTTCATCCAAGGTAGAAGAAGCTCCTGTAGTTTCTTCCATACCCGTAATTTTTATCTGTCCAAACCAATTGGATTACCAAAATGATAGCCCTTTTCATTGGTGACATTAATGACAAATATAGCTTCTGAGCCTGCAAAAATGAAAATCAGGGCATAGGAATAAGGGATGTATTTGAAGGTACAGAGTAACTAACATGTCGGCATTAGAAGTACCTATTATGCACTGGAGGATCCCACACAAAGACAGCCAACCACCCCTTTAGGTCTTCTTCAGAAACTTGTACACATAATCCGGAGAGAGTGCTTGATAAACGTAGCTAGCTATAGTGGAAAATATTGTAGATACCAATTGTGCTGATGCATAACAGCCATGTAGTGACAATTGATGCAAACATAAACCCTACCCTATGGGTACCATAGTACTGGAGGGCACATAACCAAACAAGTACAATACAAGTAGTAGGCCATGGAACATGTGCAAATTTTGTGAACTTGAATTAGTATGATAAAAAAAATGATAGAAGATACATTTTTCTAGTATATTGTATGGAACAGATGGTCTTGCAACTGAAAAACAAGTCACTAGTACATAGTTTACAGTAACATCTTCTAATGGAAAAGTGAGCACTCAACATTGATGTATAGATGATCTATACACATACTAACATTGCACAATGAGTTAAAGAATGTTTACTAGTTTTAAGTCCATCATTGAAGTATTTTAAGGTTGGCATTTATAAAATCTGTTATAGACTTTAACTAAAAATCCCATATGATTGATTCAATTAGAGAACTACCATATATGAGTGAAGAACCTTCAGGAATGTTGCAAAAACAAAGAGGTTGTCCTATTTAAGAGGTGACACATAGAATATTTAAGGCAATCTTTATAGTTTTTGAATTATTATAGTATGCATACTTGACAACTTCAGGCCTAACTTGGAGACAAATTACAAAAGCCCAGACTCAAAATGTAAAACCAACATTCACTAATTGTTATGTCATGCATGCCTAGGTTGAATTTCAAAAAAAATATAACACATAAAATTTAAACATGATCTAACACCAACAAATCACCACACTCCATGAACTATGGTTTTTCACTCATAGTTCCCATCAAAAGACTTTGGATTATATAGCCTTCGGTTAATTACCATTTCTTAGTATGTATGATTATATGTAAGGCTCATGTTCACCAATAAGGGATGCAAATTTAACCAAATTATGGTATTTTAGGTATGGATAAATCTTGAATCGATGAACCAAAGAGAAATATATGAATGTGGTCCAAGAGCTTTTAAAGTATGCAAAGCATAGTATGGAAGCAGATAGAATAATCTTTTGTCCTTGTATAACATGCAATAATCAAACAATAAAACCTCTTGCAAACGTTGGACAACATTTGTACAAGTATAGAATGATGAGTCACTATACAGTTTGGTTTTGTCATGTAGAATTCAGAGAGCTACTAGTGGACTCTGGACTAAGTCAAGAAAATAATGTGCCCTAAACAGAGGATATACTTGAAAAGGAGTCTGATATGTTAGAGATTTTAAGAGATATGCATGATGCATGGGAAGCACAAGATGCAACTAATGGTGGAGAAGAGGGTAAAGCTAAATTACCATATGATAAATTGCTTCATGAGGCACAACGTGAGTTGTATCCTAGATGTAAGAAGTTTTCTATACTCAGTTTCCTTGTCAAGTTACTGAATTTGAAGGTCATTAATAAATAGAGCAATAAATCATTTGACATGTTATAGTTGTTGAAAGAAACCCTACCAAAAGGTGAAGTTTTGCCTAATTCATTTTTTGGTGCTAATAAGATTTTAAAGGATCTGGGCTTGAGATATACCCCAATACAAGCATGTGAATATGATTGTATTCTATTTTGGAAGGAATATGTCAATCTTCAAAATTGTCCTACATGTAAGACTTTGTGTTGGAAATACGACGAAAGGGCCAACAAGCTGAAGATACCTTGCAAGGTTTTATATTATTTTCTTTTGATCCCTAGATTATAAAGATTGTTCTAGTCAAAGAAGACGGCACCCGAAATGGTATGACACTGAACAAATTACTATCTATAATGCACACATCACATATTTATCATTCTACATTCTCTTTATAGAGTCTGATTATAGATGTTATTAATCATTAGCCCTTATGTTGAAACTTTCAACTATTCCTTGAAATTTTGGCCACAAGGTACATATGATTGATTGTGTTCTTACTAACACATGAAAAGAATGAAAATACATAGGTAGATATTTTATCTTATACATAACAGTCAAATCTTTTATGATTATGTCATATTTGAGCATAAATATAGGCAAAATTGAGTTATTAACTTCTACATTATCTATATTAATGTGTTAGTATTAGTTTTTAAAGTGATAATGATTGTGACTATATTTTTATACACTCACTTGTATGCTACAAAACAAATATTTTGCAGCTATTTCAACATGGCTTGAAGGATATTCATTACAATTTTGGATGTTAATAACGTGTAATTTTGATTACCCATTCACTAAATGCTAATTTTCTTATGTTTAATTTATACTACATTTATAACGCATGTTTTTTATCTCATGAACAAGAATGCTTAATAATGAGAGGAGCCAGGAGACTTGAGAAGCTATAAGAAGATGATGGACTGATCTTAACTTAAATTGGATTATTTTTCTTTTCTAATTGATATTGAGAGACCTCGAATTGTAAGTGTCCTTCATTATTATGTTTACCCTTTTATATTATTTTGGTAGATGTTGGACAAATGTTTATTGTATTTATTTAATTATCATATGGTATGCCTAATTATTAATTTGCACTTCACATTGGTTGTTAATTTTTATGTAATTATTATAGTAGGAACAAGTATCATAATTGCAATTATCAAATATGAAAAGGAGATTACTTAATTATATCAAATGCAATAAATTAATAATTTGCTATATTTAGGCAAATGCAGCGAAATAAACAGTTATTACATTTGGGCAAATGCAACGAATTGAGCAATTGTTTCATTTAGGCAGATGTAACAAAATTCACATTTGTTGTATTGAGGCAAATGCAACCAATTAAGCAATTACTACTGTGAGATCCCACATCGTCCAGGTGACGGGAGAGTTCCTGGGTTAAGTGTGGGAGCTTCAATGTTGATGGTGTGACGCGTTTTAAAACCGTGTGGATGAGCGTTGGCCGGTTGGTTGGGACGTGACCCATAGCGGACAATATCACATAGTAGGTCTGGGCTATTACAATTGGTATCAGAGCCAACCCCAATAGTCCTGATGGGGGTGTGTCCAACAAGAACGCTAGAACCCCTAGGGGGGTGGATGTGAGATCCTACATTGCGTGAGTGAGGGGGAGTTCCTGGATTAACTGTAGGGACTTCGGTGTTAATGGCGTGACAAATTTTAAAATCATGCGGGTGGGCGTTGGTTGGTTGGCTGGGATGTAACCTAAAGCGGACAATATCACGCAGTAGACCTTGGGCTATTATAGCTACTTTTAGGCAAATGCAGCGAGATGAACAGTTGTTGTATTTAGGCAAATGCAACCAATTAAGTAATTGCCGCCTTTAGGCAAATACAGCGAAATTAATAATTGCTGCATTTAAGCAAATGCAACGAATTAAGTGATTAATGTGCTTAGGCAGATGCAGATTAACACTTGCTGCATTTAATCAAATGCAACTATTTGAGCATTTGTCGCATTTAGGCAAATGCAGTGAAATGAACAGTTGCTACATTGAGGCACATGCAACAAGTTTAGTAGTTGCTGGGTTTAGGTAAATGCAGCAAAATGAATAGTTGCTATATTTAAATAAATGCGATGATTTCTGTAATGACTGCATTTAGGCAAATGCAACGAAATGAACAAATGACTGCATTTAAGCAAACGTGGCAAAACAAGCAGTTACTGCGTTTACTCAGATACAACAAACTAAGAAATTGTTGCATCTGCCCATATGTGTCGCAGTAGATGCAACCAACAGGCAACCAACTTTTTTGGCTGCATCTGCCTTATCACAGCCAAAATTAGACCTAATGCAATCATTATGTTGGCTGCATCTACTCATTTTTGGTATAGTGTGTGATGAGGTTTTGGTGTCAGGGATGGTTGATGTTCTCGTGAGTATTGCATGTGTTAACAGGTTTGTTTAACAAATGCACCCACATAACACAAGCTATTCTGTTTGACTATTGCTAAGCTTATTACAATTTTATTCATCATATAGCAACATTTTCTTCAGTATTCACATTTGGTTTTCTATAAAAGATAACGAAAGGAATTCTCATAAAAATTAGTTATTTTATTTTTATTATTCACTTTATAACTAACATTACCTTTATCATGTTATATCATTTTTCCTTCTTGTCCTATTTTGCTTTTTTCTCCCCTTTTACCGCTCTTTTCTATTGTAAAAAAAAAAAAAAAAACTGCCACAAAGGAAGTATAAAATTCTCTAGAAGATAAAAGTGGTGCAAATGTCTCTTTTTACCATCATCTATTTGATGTAATGTCTATTTATTTCTAATTGTCTATATAAATTTTATTTTTATTTCATTATCAATATTTTTCTCAATTAACTTTTTTATTCCATCTTTAGTGATTTTATAGCTAACATCTAACATCATCACCTTTTCTTTCATATCCCTTTTGAGTATTCTGCGTTTTCATCTCGTTGTTTCTCTTCTATGCCAGGCCAAACAAAACCTAGGAGTTTTGCGTGCTTTATACTAGTGCTTGAATGCTCTAGTTAATCGAATTGCAAGAATAATTAAGCTCAAAATGTTGAAAATAATTTAGTAATTGCTACGTTATCATTTGTTCTGAGTGATGATTCCATCATTTGAGATTGTGATTCTACCCACTTCGAGTTGAAATTAAATGTAATGGAAACTTGCAGCAACATAACCTTATTAAAGGCAATAAAAAAGATACTACGTGCCAGCCGTTTGTCTTGATTGAACTGAATGCTCTCAATTTAATACGGTTTATCCAAGCAAAGCCTTCAATGTTATCCAAACAAAGTCCTGGTGTCGACATATACTGTCCAGACGAACTAAGAAATCCAATTAACGAAAATAAACACTTTGATTACATAGCCTGGTTTTACACATACCAAAAGAGTACCTTAAAGAAGAAAGATAAATGAACCTAAGCTCCGAAGCGCTTGAATAGGTCCTAATTACCAGAAATTCATGGATCAATTAATAATCTTGAAATAATAGGTACAATCCCCATGGAATTATTACAACATTATTAAAGTTGAGGTGTACTGATGGAAACTGACAAAAACTCTCCTGCCCAAGAAGACACCTCATGGGTTCTTGCTTTCTACATTCTAGACTTGGCCACCACAATGCTGCTACCTGGATTCATTACCAAGGCTCCTGGTGCAGTCCATGTGTCTTTGAATTGCTCCTCCGTCACTCCTGCAAAAGGTCATCCAAGGACATTCAACACCATCATATCAGGAGAGACAATCCTCACCATGGAGAATTGGGACATGACCTTTTTATACAATAGAAAGCTGGAATTGGAGTGGAGCAGACAAGAAATCTACACTTACCTTTGCCCATAGCGGCAGTTGAAGAGATACCACCTTGAACCGTCTTAAGCACTCGATCATAGTAATTTGCACCGGACCACTTCTGGTGAGCCAGCGTATCAATTCCATTGTTTCTCTCCTCCCTCTGAATCTTCTCAACGTAGGCCAGCATCCCTCTGCGAGAGAAGTCCCTGGCGAAAGTATCAGTCACGAGAGCATCCGCATGGAATCCAGCCAACGTGATGAACTGCCAGCAGAAGCCCAATCTAGCAATCCTTGGAATGAAGTCACGCACCTGATCATCAGTCATCCCAGACGCGTCCCAGTTGAAAGAAGGCGAGAGATTGTATGCCAACATGATCTCTGGGTGCATCGATCTCACACCCTCCGCGAACTTAGTGCACTCCACCAGATCGGGGCTTGCTGTTTCCATCCATATAAGATCCGCATGGGGCGAAAAGGCTCTTCCTCTCACGACTGCCGAATCCACGGATCCTTTAAACCTATAGAAACCTTCTCTAGTCCTGGGCAAATCCCAGTCCCAGAACAGGTTCTTGAGACACAAACTCTCAGCTATCTCTCTTCCTTGTTCATTTGACAGGCACTTGTCGTAGCCCGAACGAAGAGCCCACTCGTTCAATCTCAGCCGTTTCTCATCTTCCCCGATATTCATAGTGCTGATGGCATCCCTAACGCAGTCTGAGAAAGTCTTCAGCTGGGCCATGGCCAGCCAATTGTCCTCGATTGACTGTAGCTCGGCACCGTTCTTCCCATTTGCCATTGCTTCGGTCAATAAATTAGCCAAGCTCCTGCCTCTGAGATTTGGGTTGGTCGCACCCAAGATGAACTGATGATCCCGAGCATCGACGTTGGTCTGTATCAGATTAGCTGCAACGGCGTCCGTCCTAGCAACCAAGACCGTCTCCACCCCCATGATATCAAACTGCAGTCTTGCAGCCACAAGCCTGTTGATGTGTTCGCTCACCGAAACCAGGACTTTCCCAGCCATGTGGCCGCATTTCTTCGTGACTGACGATTGATCCTCGATGTGGACACCAGCTGCGCCACGCTCAACGAACAGCTTGCACAACTTAACAGTAGCAGTCGCACCGCCAAAGCCCGTGTCGCCATCAGCAATGATGGGTTTCAAGTAGTCGACGTAAGGCGTCCCAGCCCTCTCTTCACGGCTCATGCTCATTCTTGCCTCCCTTTGCTTCCTGTCATGGTATTGCTGAGCAAAGAAAAGGTGTTCGACCTTGTTCGGGACTGTGTCGTAAGGGTAGTCGGCAAGGTCTGGGCCTGGCTCGTTGCTGGAGGTGTGGGTGGAGGAGCATTGCCAGCCGGAGACGTAGATGGTGTCCAGGTGCTTGGCCATCATGGTGACTTGAACGGGGTCGAGTGCACCGAAGGTTCTTGATGCGGTGCCGTTGGCTTGGTGGGTCTTGAGAGTCCTCCACAGCTTCTTGGCCATCTCATTGGAGCCGTAGGATTGTCGGAGGTTGCCTCGGAGGGAGACCACGTCCCTCGCCGTGTATGGGCGGCGAGTTAGCTTGAACCTCTCCGAATTCCACCATGCTTGCGTCTCCGCTACTTCAGCTTCAAACCTCCCTTCTTCCTCCATAATCTGCATGCTCAAATTCAAAGAAAGTATAACAGATAAAAGCGTCATTGATGAATTGCACCCACCTTCTCAGATCTCACGCATGCTGGAAATTTTGTGGGTCTAAAACAGAGCGCTTGAGCAAACAGGTCAATCAGGCCATCTTCATTAGAAATTGAACTGCTTGGCCTATTAGACCTGCTCAAAGTGGCTCACATTCAGCTAATCTTGACTTGGGTGGTTCCCAGCCTATGATCCAAATCACAGGTGGGCCCTAGAATGGATACTAAGGACAAGGAGCATTCACAATAGTGTTTTTGTGTGTCGCCCACCATACTCTCATCCAGATGGAATTGCCAGCAGAAAAAAGTATAGAGGACCAGAGATCCAAATAAGATTGCAGATCTACAGTGCCTGAAGGCTGCAGCGTACATTCAGGTTCACAGGCCACTACAGATGGAGCACGGCTGGAACACAACACTGCATAGAGAATCAGATTCTTCTGATTGTGACAGGAAGTTTCAAAACGCTGACCTTTTCATGCAGCCATCAGTCTGATTCCTCCACTTCTGAGGGCAAAATCCTCTAGTCAGTGTTGGTTTCAGAGAGTGCTACACGTACTCTGAAATCATGACTTGAATTGTCCTGGATTTGGCAATTTGGCAAGCATGCAAGGCTTGCCTGATGCATTTCCAGAATCGCAGAAGAAGAGAAACAACAACAGATGATTTCAGGAAGCTAAATTAGAAGATACATAACATTGATCTAGAGTCATTTTATATAACTAAAATAGAAGATTTAAGAAGTCCAAAATCTCTTTTGACAGTGTAAAATTCAAAAGATCCGTTTACTTAAAAATTCACCAAACGCCCAATATTTACATGTGAAAAATCAGCTGAGGAGTCCAAAGATTCAAAAGATCCATGGTAGTATATTTCTTCATCACATGCCCAGTTGCGAAAAGGTAAAACCCTTCTAATGAAAACATATCACCAGCCATGCAATCTTAGTATCTAAATGCGAGTGCAAGAAAAAAGAAGGCATTTAACGGCGTTCAAGGTATGCAAAACAGTGAGCATCAAAACAAGGAGGAGAATCAAATGAAATGTTCTAGACCTGCATTGTCTACATACCATGGAAGAAACAGAGAAAGATGGAGCCATGGAAGAACCCTCGAGAAAGAAAAATTAAGCTTGTTCTTGGAACTCAGATGCACCACAACAAGTCATGCAAACAAGCATCTACAGCCTCCCAATTTATGGCAGACTTAGGACACAACCCTTTTGATAAATACCCATTTTACCTTGGAAAAGAACAAAAGAAAAGATATCCATTTTCTTATTTGTTTTTCTCTCGTGATGGTGGAGTGGAGCCCTCTCATCTGGTCTTGCAGGCACGTTGCTCATGGCGCTTCTCCAACTATCACGCTCTTCTTCGGGATTATCACCATGCTTGTCTCTCTCTATCTTTTAGTGAGGTCACATGCTTCTAAATTTAGACGGGTAGGTCGACAGTCACTACCCGGAACTTTCCTGTGTTTGGAAACGTCTGCGGAAGGAGATCAAAACTGAACGAGATCGACCGCCTTGGGAATTTCCTGTGTTTGGAATTGTCTGCGAAAAGTCATTCAGTGAAAGATTTGAATCTAATCATCTTTTGAATCCACTTGTCTACGCGATTTCAGATTGTCAGTAGACAGTAGTATGCTGGCAATACAGTGATTAAGAAGGCATTTGGACTGAAGGAGATGGAAAAGTGGCTCAAGAAATGAAATTGTTGTCCTGCATGGCATTTCAAAATGATAAAACGATTAACCTAATTGATTTTCTTCGGCATGTCATCTGGAAATGATGATTTTCTTCATCTAATTATAAGTTAATTAATGTTGATAGAATGGGAAGTTTAGAGATTTGGTAGTCACGATGGCTGTAAAAATGATGATTTCCTCTGCATGAATTCATACACGTACGTGTATTTGCCCACCCTCTTGGGAGGACAAGCCTTGACAACGTGCCATTCTCACGTTTTTGTAAAATCATTTTCTTTCTTTCAGATGTAATTTCATTGTAGCATATCAAGTATTTCTCATTTTCTCAGTCAGCTTCCTCTTTCCACTCATTCAATTATTCCGCCCTATGTGATAATTAGACAATTAAAATTAGCCAACAGAATAAGTAGAATTTTCAAATATAATTGTCCATAGCCTTTTGTTTCCCCACTGGTCTGACATTTTATGCTGACCTCCCCAGACCAAGTTCAAGAGCCCCGAGTCTTAGAAAATCACAGTAGAGGAGGAAAAGGAAGCTCGGATTTTAGTAACTAATTACACGGTTTATAGCATGTATTCCGCCCAACTTCAGCTTATGTCATAATTGGAGTAGCTCATTCGTTGTGACTCCAATGCTGTTTATTTAGCAGGAAAAAAATCCCACTGAAAAGAAAATTTTTACTTGTTAAAATTTCTCATGAAAAAATTTTCTTTTTTTCATATTTATTTTTATGTTATTAATTTTTTGTTTATTTTATAACTGATAGTATTCCCTATATTACTAACGTTATTTCTTCTTAGAATGTGTTTAATAAAAAAATGAGAAAAATTTAAGTCTACAATAAAAGGAAAAAGTAATTAACGTAAAATAGAAGTAATGATTAGTAATTAAATAATTAAATATTTTTTTATGAAAATATAAAAGATGATGATAAATAATAATGGAAAAAGAAAATTATCAGGATAATTTAACATCATGTCAATTTAAAAGAAAACAAAAGAAAAAGAAAAAGGCAGAAGACCATAAAAGATATGATAACGTGGTGTCAACAGGCAGCTGCACTTAGAAAGTCCAAAAATGATGCAATCTTGTCCATCGTCAAATCAAAGGGTTCTGATTAGACTGAGGTAGTAGGCCGAACATTTAGACGGTTGAGATTGGATGCCTCGCTGCCACGTGGGTGGCGGTAAATTGCCAGTTTGCCACAGCGCAGCAAGTCGTGGCGTGAGGCGAAGGGCAACTTGGCTTCGGCGGTTGCAGTGACGTCAGAAACGGTTACGCACGTTTAGACTAGCAAGCATCGGATAAGATTGCAACTGGCGCTTGCGGATTGCAATTCCCCACTGCACTGCAGTCTCCTCCGAAAACGACGAACCGCCTCCAACTGCAATGCCTGCATCTCGGGTCGGCTTTCGGATCTTATACATGGCTTATCCACATCTGTTGGCCGCATGACCTTGACTGTCCATCATATGGCCCTCCTATAAATGGCTCCACATACAAAACCTCATCTTAGATTCGAATAATTTTTTTGTTTAAAAATAAATTTTATTTATCATATAGATGAGAAGATAAACCTAAAAGTCCAGGTACAACTTGGGCTAGGTTAATTCGAACTGGCCTGAATCAAACCTAACATTTTTAAGGGTTTGTATTGATGGCAACCCAAATCCAAATTTAAATTTGATTTAGGTTTGCTTTGAGAGCAACCTAATCCAAAATTTATTCAAATTGTATATTATTAGTTATAAAATTAAAAATATACATTTTTTACATTATATAATTAATATTACATTATTTATTCTTTTTAAAAATTCTTTTGTAAAGCACAAATGATTTAACGATCTCATATCATTCCTATGATTCCTATCTTTATTCTTAGTGCAAGCATATTTTCCTCTAATTGATATTATCTCTCTAGTTTTATCTTTATCTCCATGTTCTTTTTGAAAATCTCCTTGGACCTAATTAGATATTATTTGAACTTGTATTTTATTTAGCTACTTGATAAACTATTATATTATTTGAATTTGAAACTTTAGTTTAATGTTGGATATGTAAATTTTAAGTAAGTGATGAATTAATTTTATTTGAATATTGAAAATAAGTAATTATTTTTTTAATTGTTCATGTAACTTGAATTCAACCCCAAACTCGACCTATTGAATTTGGGTTAGAGTTAAGATTTTAAAATTAGAGTTAGGTTATGATTAGAGAGGGAAGGGCTCCCATTGTTGCCAAAAACTAGAAGAGAGAAAGAGAGAGAGAGGAAAGGGAAGTTGTTATTGTCGGATAAGGAAGAGTTACCTTGAAAACCCATCCCACTGTTGTGCTTGCCGGAACCAAAGGAGGAGTTGTCACTGTAGCTGGAAAAGAAGAAGAAGAAGAGGGGAAAAGAAAATCACGCCCTTAAAAGTCATTCTCACAAGCGATAAACCTATCATTCTCCCTTATTCTCATTTTTTCCTAAATTTCAGCAAGCTTAGTAAAGAAAATTTTAGAAATTTTATTTTAAATAATTATTTATGCTAACGAATATGTTAGAACACATAGATGTGTATTTAATTCAAAGAAATAAGACTACCCCTTTTGAAATCAAAACACTTGCTAGAAAAAGAGGATGAGCATTAATAAGAACTCTGTTTAGAAATTGACGTTATCTTAAAAATAGAAGCTTATAGCTTAAAATCTCAGTTATAAATAGTAGAGTTAGAATTTTCAACTTAAAATAGTAGAGTTGATTTCAATTATCACACTCTATCTAGTTTGTCAACTTGTTTTAGTAGATTCAAACTCTGGTTAGTAGTAATAATTAGTAATTAGTGGGCCATAAATATTGAAAGTTCGCTGAGAATGTGATAATGGGTTTTCTATGCCCAAACGGAAAACCCAATTAGGATGAATGAATCACATAGTTCTGAAATGAATTATTTTGCATTTAGTTGATTAAAACAGTGATGTGATGATTGTTGTTTAAACTTAATATGAATAGTAGAGCAATGAGAGTAACTCACCCTCACTCTTTAAAATACCAAAGATGATGTAGGAGAATTAAATATCATGGATTATGTCAAAATAATTTAATGAGAAATAAATAGGTAACTAAATAACGGCAATAGATAGAAATAGCTAAAGTATACTTGGTGATGTATAGACCAGGTGATATTTTCATCCTTTTGATTATAAAATGTTCTTATACAATGCGGCGTTAGTTATTTTAATTAGAATACCATTTATACATGTCTTTTGATGAATTTTGTGAAATTCAAATATATTGATTTATTTATGATGTTTTAATAATGTCAGTAGAATGCATAAACTGCACGAGTTAGGTTTGCTATAAAGAGTGAGTAGTCAAACTGGGTTAGTGTTGGTGTGATCATTGAGCCTTAGACTACATGGAACACTGAGCATGTAGCAGGGCTATATGAGAAATAAATTATTTATGGCAATGCCTAAAATTAGAGTCTTGCATACATATATACATATCACATACATGAATCCATTATGCATATGACTACATGAATATAAATGTTTTGAAATTTATAAAGTAAGAATAATCATATGGTATTTGAATCCTTGACCAAAAGATTTTAAGTAAATTTAAAAGAGAATATATTTACTTACTAAGCTATAAAACTCAAAATCATTTTGTTTTAGTAAACAAGCAGGAAGAAAGACTCCACGCGACAGTAGAAAGCCAGAAAGAGAAAGGAAAGTCAAGTTCAGAAAAATGATATAAATGTAGTAGTGATGGGTTATGAAATGTAAATTGTTTAAATTTTATACTTAATGTGAAACTGAATGCTTATAATTAGATCTTGACATGTAAAGGATTGTAATAACTTAGTATAATCTTTTCAGATTATGTAATTTTATTTCTTAGCTTCCAATGAAGTATATTTGAGATTGAACAAGTATACAAGTCATCCTAATGAATTACCATATTTCTAATTATAGTAGAAATTCTGCCAAAATTTATACTCGATAATTGAGTGACCATTTTTAGTCAAATGATGTCCCTGCTATTATTGATAATGCATATGAATAAATGATGATCAAATGAAACTGGGGCATCACACAAATACAAAGTTGCCTCATTCAAAGATACCATATAAACACACGACTCAAACTTTGCTTGATGTTTCTAGAGGCATCTAAAATAGCTAAGATGATATACATACACAAGGAATGTCTCTAGCTTTACTAAAGGCTGTTTTAATGTTGAAAACAGTGGCTAGGATAATGCATGAAAGAGGTTGAGGAGGTACGTCTGGGTTGTTACAAAAGGCTCGAGGGCTGAAGGGGATTGGGATTGAGCGTTTCGAGATGGAAACTTCTATTTCCCACGTTTACTTGACACGAATTAGGATAGATAGAGACGTCTCTATCTTATAGTTATGCTCGGGACGGAGGATTCATTGAAGAAGGGAGTTAACTATGGGAAGAAGAGGAGTATTAGAGGGTAAGAGAAACTCAAAACTTGGATTTGATAATTAATAAAACTGAGTTCAGTCGGTTTATGCAACACGGTTGGATGGAAATTCAGTCGGTTAACCAATTTCATCACTAACTTGCATTACTCGTTAAAATAAAATTAAGGTATGTTTAGATTGGGTGTATTTGATAGAAAGTATATTTAAAATGTGTACTTGAATGGGCATTTTTAAAGCAAAGGTGAAAAAAAGAAGAAGAAAGATTAGAGATAAAAGTAGTGTTATTGGAATTACTAATAAGAAAAAGAAGAGGCTAATCCACTCCTTGTCAAATTCACTCTTTGTCTAAATAGATTCTTGCAGAATCTTTTCATTTTTATGTCTAAAAGAGTATTCTTTATTCTTGTAACTAGATCATTTTCATTGAAACGGAGGATAACTTGGGTAACATGCGTAGGACACCTAACTTGCACACCCCCGACGAATGGGCAGTGCCGTCCGGGCATTTTAAATATCAAGGCCCAGACCAAGAGAGACCTAGCCCTCTGTAATCTCGAGCTATGGCCTACCTCTATTTAGGCCCAACAATGGCCCTGTGCTCTGAGATTCTAGAAACAGGCCTTGGTGTCCGTGAGACTAGAAGACTTGCTTGCCACTTCTAGGCCCAAAGCGATCACGGCTGCTAATTGAATCCGAATTGCATAACTCGAAGCTAACCCAACCTCGTTCCATCTTAAAACTCTGTTTTTAGCAGTGTTATAGGAACCAGACTGGACAGGCC
>JAYJMB010055586.1:0-17142 GCA_036873735.1 Pouteria campechiana
GTCGATCCGGTCCGCTCACGACGCTCTGGTCGGCGTCGCCTTCTCCGGCAGTCATTTGCTGCGCCGGATTCCCGGCTTCCGTCGCCGGAAAGTGTGGACGAAGGGTCGTCTTCCTCGTCGCTGAAGACCCAACCCTTACTTCCATCGGCTTGTCGCCAGCGCTGGACGCAGCTGCCGTCCGCTCGCCGCACGCTCGCCGTTCGCTCGTCGCCAGCGCCGGACGCAGCTGCTGTCGACGCTGCCGTCCGCTCGCCGCACGCTCGCCGTTCGCTCGTTGCCAGCGCCGGACGCAGCTGCCGTCCGCTCGTCGTTCACTCGTCGCCAGCGCCGGACGCAGCTGCCGTCCGCTCGTCGTTCTCTCGTCGCCAGCGCCGGACGCAACTGCCGTCGACGCTACCGTCCGCTCGTCGCCGGCTTGCTGCCAGTGGGTGCTCCGTTCCATGCGTTACATTGTTATGCAGCCAGGCAGTGGGTTTTTTGCACGCTGCCTGGCTAAAAAAAAAATTTTCTTCCCCAATCACAAGCCATCACAATGTGCTTGGCAACTCACAAGACAATAGACATTTATTTTAGAGAGAGTGTATTTTATTTTTGGGTCACTATATACATTATAATTTTCCTTTTAATCAATGGTTTCTTCCTTTCTGGAGATGTAATTAAGACCACTTGTGGTCTAGGATATGAACATATAATTTTTTAGTGTACACACATAAGTGTAATTAATTGAGGACATCAATATAAATGAAAATTGTTTGATTCATTCAAAATGATAAATCTTCGTGTTCCATTTTGTATCCTCTTTTTTGTACTTATTACAATGACTGATGCGAATACAAAATGTCATATTTTATTCCCTTAATACTTAATATTTTATATTTATTTGACTCCTATATACACTCATTATTCTTATATTTTGATTTAGGAGACAATTTCAGTGGTTAAATGCAAAAAGAAGTCAATTGAAGGATTTTGGACAATTTCAGCATTACTCCGTATTTTGGGCATAACTCTTTCATCTAACCTCTAATTGGGATAATTAAATATGTTCTAGAAACATAAAAAAAAAATTCTATAACTTTTATGTTGGAAGTCTTGAGATATAAAGACTACATCAATGACAACTAAGCAGATAAAGTATCAAAATATGTCAAAAAGGAGCTAAAGATTACACATAGTATCACTTGTATACCAATTTTCCATATTTAGATGATGATTTGGAAAAAGGTATCAACATAAAAGTTGTAGGTATCAAAGTTATACAACTAATGCAAGAAGAATCATATGATTTTGAGTTGAAATAAGGAATTTATGGTTGAAATAGTGGATGCATGTCTGGTAGACAACAAACCAGAACCATCGGCACCAATTCCCCTTCACACCACCCCACCGGGCAGCAGAATGGGCACTAAAGTGCCTGAATCACATAGAGTAGCAAAATTGGGCAGCAAATTAGGTGCTCTAGTGCCTAGAACCGACACTGCAATGCCCGACTCCATTTTCGCACTTTTCGAAGTTGCAAAAATTATTATTTTTCGTATTTTGACTTTGTATAAATTATAGTTTTCTTGGATTTTTAGAAGTTATTTTGCTAGGGTTTGGAGAGGACTTTTTGGCAACTTTCGGTAGAGAATATTCTTCTTCTCTCTTCTATTTTATTTTCTTAGTGATTGCATGACCCTGCATGGCTAAAATTTTACTCTTGGTTTAAGGAGACAGAATCCTCAGAATCTATACATTGTGAGATCTAATTAGGTTTAATTGTTCAATTTATACACTGAGTATTAAATATTCTTCTTTGATTCATGATTATGATTGTTATGTTTAATTGCTAGGAGATTTACTAATTTATTATTCATTGCAATCTATTGCTAGATTAGATATCAAATCTATAATTATTTGATCCCTCTAATCTACAAAGCAACTAGCATTTGATAATTTGTTGTTGTTATAGTTATTAAATCTTAGGAAGAATATTTGAATAAATTAAATACAATCATGTGTGCTTATATTGTTTGTCTTTATCAATTTTTATAAATCTTAAGGCTGCTATTAGATCTAGTGTGTGTCTGAGGTTGTTTAGTAGTTAGGGTTAATTGGATCGCGTATTTCTAATTAACTATATTGAAGGAGAGATAGAAAAAATATTTTCAATAGTGAATATTCAAAGTGTGAATTGATTTATAATTGTGTCAATAATCAGTCACGAGATTCTGATGGTGGATGTTGACTTGAACCAAAGTTTTCTTCTCTGATAGATTTCTTTCACAACATTGCTCTTATTATATTCAAAACACCTCCCTTTCTTGTTCACATTGCATATGACTAAACTAAATACTCTTTATGGAATTAACCCTTACTTACACTACTATAAGTAATTTAATTTAAGCAAGGTTCTAAATTTGGTTGCCTATAACAGTACACCAATGACCAAATCAACATTCTGACTTTTGCACTGCTTGTTTCTTATTACTTAGCTCTTCTTCTTCAGGTGCTCCTTCACGCTTCGCAAAAACTTTAATCATCTCTTCTGCTTCTTGTTGCTTCCATAATGCTTTGATCACTGCTTCATTGAAAGTCCAACAATTATATGACATAACATGTCCCTTGATACCTCCTGCTAGCCTATCTTCAAACTTTAGTAGTTTCACTTCATCACTAAAAGCTAGTTCAAGAGCAAACCTGATCAAGTAGGAGAATTTTGTTGGTCCCTTACTTTAGGTAGCTCGAGAGGGGGAGAAAGGGGGGTTGAATTTTGCTTTCAAAAACTTTGGCCAAATTAAAAAAATTTAATTGGAATAGAATATGAAAAGATCAAACAGAACATAAGATAATTTGTTTTATAGTAGTTTAACCCAAGTAGAGTTCCTACTAGCAAGGACAATGTTGAGTGAATATGAGTTGCAATAATATTTTTTATGCCGAAGCTATGAATACCATTTGGTATATTATAAATAGAATCTATATTGGGTTAATACTCAACAAAACTCCATTTGAGCTGTATTATGCCAGGAAACCAAATATTTCAAACTTCCATACTTTTAGTTGTAAATGTTTCATTGTTAACAATAAAAAGGAAAACCTTGGTAAATTTGATAGTAAATCTGATGTTGGTATATTTCTTGTATACTCCATTATTAGCAAGGCATTTAGAGTTTACAACTTGAAAAATAGAATTGTTAAGGAGTCTGTCCATGTTAAGTTTGATGAAAGTACTAACCCCATTAAAAGAGTTAGTGATTTTAATGATGAGACAAGTAAACTTACAACATTCATGAAGAAGATGAAATTGTAAGAAAAAGATAAAGACACTCCATCACTAGAGACAATAATGGATGAAGCAGAAACAGATGTTGGACCATCCATTAGTGAGGTAAACAATGAAGGTAATGAATCCTTACCTAAACATTGGAGGTTCATGCATGCTCAGCTTGAAGGCTAAATAATTGGTGATGTATATGATAGAGCTAGGACTAGATCTTTATATCACCAAGTATGTAAAAATTTTTCTTATATTTCTAAACTAGAGCCAACTTGCATAGAACAAGCCTTAAAGGATGAAAATTGGATCATAGCTATGCAAGAAGAGTTGGATCAATTTAAAAAAAAATGATATATGGACACTCATTCGAAGACCAGCCCATCAATCTGTGATAGGCACTAAATGGGTCTTTTGGAATAAATTATATTAATCTAGAATTGTGATAAGAAATAAAGCAAGATTACTAGCAAAGGGGTATTGTCAAGAAGAAGAAATTGAATTTGAAGAGTTATATGCCCTTGTTGATAGGATTGAGGTCATTAGAATGTTGTTAGCTTTTGCATCTTTTATGAATTTCAAGTGGTATCAGATGGATGTAATAAGTACATTCCTAAATGGTTTCATCAATAAAAGGTATATGTGAAACAACCCCCTAGGTTTAAAGATCTCCATTAACTAAACCATGTTTTTAAACTCAAGAAAATGCTCCATAGTCTTAAACAAGCTCCTAAAGCATGGTATCAGAGGCTAAGTGATTTCCTGATTAAAAAATAATTTATTATGGGTAAAGTACTCTTCATTAATCATGACATGAAAGAAATTTTGATTGTTCAGATTTATGTAGATGATGTTGAGTCTAGGTGTATAGTTTTGTTGACAACAAAACTTGTCTAAGACTTGATCTAAGCTAATGAAGTTTTGCTAAGTTATGGAAGTAATACATATGGATGAATTTATCTTGCAATCAATGATATTGGATGCGTTTGAATCATGTTTAATAGTAAATTGATATATTCAATGTTATGACCAAATTTTGATAATTTCAATACATGAACTTAAATGTCTTATAAAGGAGAAATTGCATTGATCCATATTGCATTAAACTTAGTTTATCACATTATGATGATTGGATCAATATATACTTGAAATGGGCTAATAAGTTTTTTGAGTGCAGAAAAGTGAAGTGCAGGACCACAGTCGCTTGTAGATAGGCTTATAACCACAGTCGTAAGTTGAAGGCATCACCTAATCTACTTGTCAAATCAAATGAAGTTTCGCCTGGCCAAGCCCATATCGCCTGCGAGTAGCGCTTGGAACACAGTTGCCTGTGATCTGCCTGTCATCACACAAAAGCATGGGTTCTTAAAGAATGTCAAGGTTCTGACCACAGCCGATATCCTAACTACCTACCATATCGCCTGTTAATCGCAACCAATTACCACAACCACCTAGAATTTGCTTGTCGACTCCAATGGTAGGAATTTCAAATGTTACACAGTCATTTAATGCATCCCAACCTCTTCCGATGACCAAGATTTTAAGAGATCTATGAAGGAGTAATGTTGGGATGTTCAAAAGTTGTTCAAGTGGTTATTGAAGAATTTATTGAGCTTTAACTGTTATATTCTCAAGCAACTAAAGCCAAGGCACTCAACCTTCTTTCATAATCTTTCAAGGCTATCAACTACAACTCAAAGGGAAGACATCATCTTATTGAAGTGAGCTTTCAAGTGTGTCAAAGCTTCCCTTGTGCTTACAAAGAAGCACTACAAAAAGTGTAATTATACTTTTTCTTATTTCTATTTGTGGATTCCTTGAGTTGTTATTGGAAACCAATCTCAAGAAGAACAAGGGTAATTATTTGAATGTGTTTCACAATTAACTTGTTAGTTTTTATTATGCTTCATAGAGCTGGAATCTAGAAGAGTGTAACAGGCTCTAGTTTACGCCCCCTAAAGTTAGAATCTAGAAGAGTACAAGAGGGACTAAGAGTTTATGCCCCCTAGAGCTAGAATCTAGAAGAGTGCGGGCGTACTAATTTGTATTCCATTACAAAGATAGTGGAACCCAAGACACAAGGGGTGTATGCTTGGAAGAATGGAGTAGGAAGGTTGTCCCAAACCATTATATATATATATATATGTCTCTTGCTTGTGATTAGTTTATTTGCTTACATTCCATTTTCTATTATTTACTATATAACAAATTACTTGAAAAGAGGAAATTTAATTAACTAAGGTTTAAGCATGAAAATTTTATAAAATCAATTCACCCCCACCCTCTTGGGTTAAGCTGAGCTTAAGAGACCTAATAGATGATATTATGTTTGATGCTACTAATGACAAATTATGTCGAGAGTTTTCTAAAATCATGTAGTGAAATTTGAAATGAGAGAGATTTAAACTTCTTTCTGGGTTTACAAATTAAGTAAATGAAAGAAGGAATATTCATCCACCAAGCCAAGTATACTAAAGAACTCTTCAAGAAATTTGAGCTAGAAGATGGAAAACCTTTAGGAACTCCAATAAGCACATCAATCAAGATGGACAAGATAAGACAGGTAAATCCATCTGTCAGAAACTTTATAAAAGCATGATAGGATCTCTATTATATTTAACTACTAGTAGACCTAATAGCATGTTTAATGTTTACTTGTATGCTAGATTCTAGTCAGATCCAAAAGAATCACAACTTGTAGATGTTAAAAGAATCTTTAAATACCCTTTAGATACACTAAATATTGATTTATGGTATCTAAAAGGTTTCAACTTTTAGTTAGTAGGGTACTTTGATACTGATTTTGCTAGTTACAAACTAAATAAAAAAAAGTACCTTAGGAACATGTCAATTTTTTAGAAGCATGATCATATCAAGGTTCTCCAAAAAATTGACATCTGTTGTATTATCAACTGCTGAGGCTCGATATGTAGCTACATATAGTTGTTATGCATAAATTCTCTAGATGAAACAATAATTTGGCGACTATGATTTGAAATATGTTGATACACCTATTAGATGTGATAATGTCAGTGCTATTAACTTGACCAAGTATCCGACACTGCATTCAAGAACTAAACATATAAAGTTTATGTATCATTTCATTAGAGATCATGCAAAATCACAATATCTACTTGGAATATATACTAACTGAAGATTAGTTTACAAATATTCTCACTAAGCTACTCTCAGAGGATAGGTTTTGTAAAATTAGAAGGGATTTAAGTGTTTTAGATCCATGTACATGAACTGCATATCATATGATGAGTGATTGTATGTAACATTTTTCAGATACTTCAATTATGATTTCAATGATCTTAGTGATAATTTCTATTTGAAAGCTTAATTTTATACTTCACTATAATTTTAGTCTTTCAAAGGTTTATTTCGAGACTTTGAACATGTCTTTGTTGCATTCTCTATGATTATAGTGCCAAATCAAAACTCTAAATTTTTTTAGCTCTACAGAACTCTAAAACTAGACTTTAGAGCATCTAAAGCTGGAGTAAAGTTTAAGTAAATTTCCTCAGAAGTTCTATTTCAGAACTCTAAAGTTATCATTTCAGAACTTTGAAACACTCAATGTAGACTAAAGCTATTTTAAAACTCTGAAGCTCTAACTTTAGAACTCTAAAGTTCAACGTTGCCCTCATTGTAACTTCAAAGCATTATTTCAAAAATTTGAAACTAGTTTTTCAGAACTCTTAAAGTAACTACACAATTGAGATGCTTCATATTCTCGTTGATTTTAAACTACCTTATATGTTTTCAAATCATTCTTATCTCATTTTCTATTTCAAGAAAATTCTCTTACTTTTTCAAAACACTTCCAAAACCCTTGTTCTTACAAAACTAAAAACCAAAAATTAAAAATCCTTGCCCAAAATCCCTAGCTGCTGAAATGGATAAAACTAAGAGAGCAGCTAACAATTCAATGGGTTCCACTTCTATGGAATCCAAAAGAGGGAAAAGAAGAAGGAAAAGTAAAGAAGAGGAAACCCCAAGCAAGAGAGGAAGATTTGAAGATTATACACTCAAAGTGATCTTCGATAACAAAGATTCTGGTTATAATAAATTTCTAAGTTATTTTGAGAATAAGAGAGTTGGGAGAGGGAGAATCTTTGATTTTGATATATTTGGGGAAAGAGGATTGAATTTAGAAGTTTCGAAATGGATCAAGTATCAAGACTGGGAGGAATTTTTAAGTTACAAGGACAAGTGTTGCACAAAGCTTGCAAGAGTTTTGGTCAGTAACTACAACTCAAGCACAAAGAAATCTTGGATATGAAAAACAAAGATAGATCTATCCCTTGATAATATTAGGGAGACCTTCAAGTTTCTTGAGGTTGGAAGACATGAAATAGAATATCCCTCAAGCAAATCAATTTTGTTTTCAAACTTGGAAGGAGTTGAAATAGGTGAAAAGGAAAATTATTTACATGCCAGTCATTTGGATTTAGATTTGAAAATTGACCACAATCTGATTTTCAACAACATTAATCCCAAGATAGGTAGATTAAATCATATACCTGAGAGGGATGCAAAAATATTATGGGCACTAAAGAATATGAAGAAGGTGGATCTTGCACAAACTATTTCTAACCATCTCTACTTGGTCAAGACCAACTCAAGGTTCCCACTGTCATATGGTATGATCTTCACAAAGTTTCTAAAGCATGTTAGAGTAGATCTCTCAAGAGAGGATAGAGAGGCCTCCAAAGCCACTGATGTGATCAATCAAACAACGATAAAGACAATGGGTTTTAAAAGGATAATAGATGGTTGGATATTAGAGAAGCCCAAGAAAGTTGAACAAGTAAAGAGATTAAGTGCAGACGAAGAGACAAGAAGAGAAGATGTGGAAGATACAGCAAGAAAAGAGAGTACAATAGCAATCCCTCTCCAACCAGGCATTCCCAATCCCAACCTTCTCATCCCAGTCCCAACCAACCTATTCATCAATCAGCCATCCCAAACCTCCATCATTTTGAAACCATCCTACAAAACAAACTCATTTCCCACCTACAGCCGATCCACAATAGATTAGAAAACTTAAAGACCAATGTTTTAGTCCTCAACCATAGGGTAGACAGGATTACAAAATCAATGCATTTCAAATTGGATCCATTAATCTCTCTATTTGAGTCTACTAGGACCCAAACTCAACCTTCCTACTCCACTGACTCTTCCTCAACCCAATCCTATCCTCAGTATCAAACCAATAAGACACCATCTCCAATTAGGACAGTTCATTCTTCATTCACTCACTCCATTTCTCATTGCCACACCAACATTCCCTCACCTTCCCCAATAATACAAAACTCCCATCCAACCACTGAAATTCTCCATTTAGAAAGCCAAATCTTTGAAACTGCTTCTCCACCACCTCCAACAGCTCAACCACAAAATTAGTTCCTTACTATCATTCCTTATACTTATAAGCACCCTCAAGTACTTTGCATCATCAAACCCCATGTGCCTCGTGGTCCATAATCGCAGGACATCTTGACTAGGTTTGGTCGAACTCAACCATCCACTGCACTAACACCACCTACTCCTTTGACCCATCTAGAAAAAACTCCTGCAACCAATCCAAACTTCATTCCCAGAATCTATCATTCCATTAGAATGACCTATAATGAGTTTCTAGCTAGACTAGAAATCAATGAGGCCATCTCCATTCTATATCATTCATAAGACCTTCTTCCATCACCCCTAGAACTGCCGTTTCCACAACTCACTAACCTAAAATACCTAGAAAGACTTATTCATCTTCCCAATCCTCTGTACACACCCAACATCTACACTTCTCAGCTTATTCCTGACTTAGACACCTATCTCACACAGTACTCCCAAACCATCCCACAACATCCTCCACAAACCATTCCACCTCAAACTAATTTTCCTTTACCATCGGAGCCTTGCAAAATCATCTACATCACTGACCAAGAGGACACCTCTTTTAAACAAGTGAATAGTTAAGCCCTAGATATCAACCTTCGACTTTCCTTCCATGAAGTTCTTGCTTTAGTCCATTCTCATAGGATTTTGATCAGGACAATACTCCTAAACCTCAGCCTAAGCCCTAACCTACACCAATAGCACTTAAGCAAAAGTCTCAACCTAAGCCAACCCCTAAACCCAAACCTACTCTCACAAAGAAGCCAGCCACCAAAGCCAAAGCCCCACTTAAACCAAAACCCAAGCCAAAGTCCAAACCTCCTTCTAAGCCAACTGGTAAACCTCTTCCTTCCAATTCAGAATACATTATCATGACCTATGTTGAATATCATGGTAATAGCAATACAAATTACTATACCCACCTAGAATCTAAATCCCTTCCTTTTTCCAAAATTGCTAGATCATCCTATAAGGCTAGAATTCAAATCCTTCCTATCACTATGTCCAACCCATTTCTTCAAGTAGAACTTCCTACAGCCATCCCTACTCAACCTTCCCCTCAAATGCCCACTCCACTTCCCTAGATTTCCCTCAAGATAGTTGTTTCTAGGAAACCAAAAACCCAAAAAACTAAACCAAAACATCCTATTCCCTCACCCTCCATGCCAGCCTCCTAACCCCGAGACCAACCTACCCAACCAACTAACACACCCACCTATTTTCCCTTAACCAACTCAAAAAGACCCAAAAAAAAAGAACCCATGACCTATTGTAAGTCATTTACTTTCTACTTCATGTCTTTTCTCTTTTTTTGTTTTTCAAAAGAATGTATTATATTGAACAAATTTTTGTACTTATTTTTAAGAGTAATGAAATCCACTTTTCTTTCACTTATTTGTGTCTTCATCCATCTCATTGTCACTCTCACTCTTCTGTCTTTAAATATGAAAAAAGGGGAAGAAATGAGTGAAATAAGAAAAATAGTATAAATAAACTTATATAGATAAGCAAAAAGATAAGAAAAGTAATATTAAAACTTATCTAGAAATATTGCATTCGTTCAGGGGGAGCTGCAGCATATTTTAAGTTCCCTATTTATTTTTGAAAGGCATCACTCAAATATTCTGTCATCATCAAAAAGGAAGAGAATGTCAAGTTTAATCCCTTAAATGGCTTAATTTTGATAATGCATGTTAATAATAATTAAGTTTTAATGATGAGCAAACAAATGATTGAGGAGTTATGGTACTAATAAGTAATTTTTCAAAGTCTTGCAGAAATAAATTAATAAAACTAGAAAAATACACTAATGAAGTAACTTCAGAGCAGTATAGTGGTATGTAATGTAAAATAATGAATAGTAAGTCTGAACATATTACATTTAAGAATTCATAGGAAGAAAACATGTGAATGCTTCAAAAATCACAAATTCTAAACTTTAAAAGAAGTTTTAGATAATCTTAACTTTGAAAATATTAGAGAAGTTCTGAAGATGCTTTAGAAGAGTGTGAAGAATTTAGAGAACATTTCAGATGTTGCAAAATTAAAGAAAAAAGTATGAAGACTTCAAAGATAACTTCAGAGGAAAGGTTAGAGGTTCGAAGATTATCTCTAGAGTGTAGAACGAGTCCGAAAATTTCAGAGGAAGAGATCTCAGATTTAGAGGTCTAAAAGACAATCTGGAACTTAGTAAATAATGTGGAAGACCTTTAGAGGATCCTTTGGAGGAAAGACTTTAGCATCAGAAGTCTAAAAAGCTAGCTGTTGTAATTGTCAGTGTTCAAATCCACATTTCAAATGTTAGAACTTGAACTTTAGAGGTCTGAACTCTGAACCTCCTTGCTAGAATGCAACTCATTGATGAAGCAAAGTTCAGAGGTCTATAATGAAGATTTAGGGATTTAAAATTTAATGCGATAGTGGTAAATGACATGCACACCTAACCTTCAGAGTTTTGAAGAAGCCGAATGAAGAATTTTTTGACAAAGTTGATTCCAAGTAATCTAAAATGGTCAAGAAGTTTCCAAAAATAACAAAAAATGGCTAAATCATCTTCCAAGGATATAAACAGAGATTCGAATTCCTAGAACAAATTAGTTGAGTGAATTTAAATGAGTATTTATAAGAGTATTCAAGTTTTCTTCCAAGTTTAAACTCCTACGACATTGAACTCTGATAAACAATTCAAAGCAACATCTCTATCAAACTTTAAGGAGTTTGAACTCTCTAATCTTAATTGTTGTATCATTTATTCTATTATTTAATTTTATACCCAAACTCCCTAAGTAAGAGGCATTTAATTTATATAAGTTATTTACTACTTTCATTCTCTGCAAGCAAGGGGCTTGTAGTTTTATATATTAAATTTAGCTAGTAGGAAAGACTTGTTGTAAGTATAAGAGTTTATTAGTGAGCTCTGGAAAACCAACTTGTGTTTGTTTAAACACATATTAGTAGAACTTGAGTACAGTAAGAAAGACTGACTCAGAGAAGTGGAGTAGGAACCCTGCTTGGACCGAACCACTAGAATAAACTGCCTTCTATGTTGTTTGATCTTTTCATATTATATTTGCACAAAGAATTTTTATTTGGCCAAAGCTTTTGAAAGCTCAATTCATCCCCCCATCCCCCCTCCCCCACCCCCTATGCCCCCTCTTGAGCTACCTTAATTAAGGACCAACAAATTTGATTTTGTATTCAACCATTTTCATTATACCCTGCTTGAGCACTACAAAATCTCTTACTTTTGCAATGCAGACTGTGAGTGGTAAGTATTTCTTGAAGAAGATTTGATTATTTTTTCCCCAAGTGATCTTTTCACCCTTGTTACCAAAGACCCTCTTTTGAGACTCCCACCAGCAATTTGCATCACCTTTCAGTTTAAAAACTACCAATTGTACTCATTTTTCATTGGGACTTCATCACCTCCAGCAAGAGACAGAGGATTCATGTGTTGGAAGGTAGTCACATACTTTGCTATAATCTCTCACTGAACCTTTCTTTTATGAGTTTTAGTTCTCATTGTCCATTGGGTACTCACAATGTGACTTTCTTCTACTTGTTCTTTCTCATGAGAGCGCTCCACTATTTCTTCTACACCCTCCCTTATGGACTTATGGTTGTTACCATCTTCATGCCCATCTACACCATTCTAATTTTACCTATTTGGCTTCGCTTGCCATTGTCCTACAAATTTTTTAATGAATTGATGCAACCTCTCATCTTCCCCTTCTTTCCTCAGTTGTTCAGGTCCAATAATGCTCTTACCACCATCCTAACCTTCTTCCGCAACACTTCAAAGTGATGCTTTATTAAGCTTCATATTGATAAGTTCTAAATAGTGTATAATTTCTTCTTAGCAAGCCTCCTAGTTAGTTATACGCTCCTAAGCACAGGTCCTTTGCCCTTCTTAGCCTGAACTTGACTAATTCCCACATGAAATAGGGGTTCAAGTGCATTTGATGATGTGAGTATATTTGTTGTCGTGTTACCACTCATCATATTGACATAATCAAGCAAGAAATAAGAACTCCTATTATCACACACCATATAACACATAAATCAAATAAATAAACACATTTACACAAACCATAAACAATCAACCTTAGTCTTAATCATAAAATCCTTTTTACATTTTATTACCTCCTATGGCATAAAAAGAAAATTTGACTACTAAAAAAATAAATAAAATAAAATACATCATTTGGTTTTATTGGGAAGCCTCTAGGGACAATCTTTGATCTATACCCAGAAACCCCACACTTGTAACAAGCTATACTATCAAGACAATTTTTAGCCTAAAGTCCTACCTTGAAATATTTAAAATATGTTCTAGGCAAATTTCATTACCCAAAACAATGATAAAGTTTGCAGATTTCACATCTAACAAACCTTGGAACTTACAATAGTACAAGATGTCTCTTCACTGTTGTTACTTTAGGTAACTTCTCAGGTTCTACTAACCTCTTCACTTTGTCCTTAAACTTTTCTTTTGAAGGTTTATTTATAAAGGAAATTTCTTCTTCATTCCATTTTACATCCCCTGATATTTTAACCAAAGATCTTGTCGATTGAATCTTTTCTTGGTTTGATAGTTGTTTTTCCAAAATCATTTTCTCCTCTAGCTTCAATTTGAGTGACTTCTCTTTGTCCTTTAATTGAAACTTTTCTTTTGGATTCTTCTTTATAGGTTGTTCTTTAATAATCTCTTTCATCTAAACTTCTGAAGGCTTTCCTTCAGAGGTTCCTTCAACCCTATGCTTTTTAAGAAACCTTCCACTTTCTTAAAGCATAAGGGCCATATTGGTCTTGGCCTCTTACTCATCATTGTCCTCTTTTGTGGTTGTATAGTCTATGGGGGTGATTTAGCTCCTAGAGGGGAAGAGCTTGTTTGAAAAACTGGGTCCATTTATGGTGAATTAAAGGCTATCTCTAACATAAGTTATAGACTTTAAATGCTTTTACTTAAAGCTCATAGTAGCTTATTAGTATCTCTGATGTAAGTCTTGCCAAATTCTTCCAACCTAAGCATTCATTGATAGTAAATTTGGGTCTTTCACTTCTCACCTATGCAAATTATTTTGCAATCGAGCCATTTATTTCTTTCTTTTCCATTGCTTCTACAAAAGGGAAAAAATTAGCACTTGTTAGCTTCAATGGTAACTTCATAATTTAGGATAAAATTTAACTTCTGTTTAACATTTTAGTTTTTCCACCTTATTAGTTAACTTCATAAATAATTTTCTTAACCTTCATGAAACTGATATTACTAATAAGCTCATATTTTACCATGTTTTAATATCTAAATTCATATTTTTTGGATCCCTAATTGATATAATTTTATTGATTTTGATTATATATTGCACTTAATGAAGTTAGTTTCTATTTCAGGTGTTAAATTGTTGAATATGAAAAAGAGGTCACTTTAAGGACTTTTTTTTTGGCATGGATTGAAATAGATTCAAGAAAATTGTTCAACATAGAAGTTTCAGATCTTCAAGTTATCTGTCTAAAGAATTAAGAAGTACATGATTCTAATTTTGGATGAAAAAGTTATGGCTAAAACACTACAACTATCTCCAGTAGCTAAAACGACGTCACTACAAATAGTCTAAAAAAGATGTCACTTTGGGAAAATTTTTGACAAAGTTGAAGGATGATTTAGTTACATTATCCAACATAAAAGTTGTATCCATTCAAATTATATTTCTAAATCACCAAGAATCATATGATTTCAACATCATATAAGAACATTGTTCCTAGTGAACAATTGGGCGTGCAGAAAGTTGATATTTTCATAAGTTTAATATTTTTTGCACAAGGCTGCAGTTATAATACATATGGAGGTGCCACCTAACCTAAATTTGGTTATTTAAGAAGGATTTGAGATATACAAGAAGGAGGGACATGTTCAAATAGATAGTTGGAGGAGAGTTTTGTAAGGGAAGTGAAGCAAAGGAGCAAGAGAGAAAGGGAGAATCAAGTTTTGCAACATCTCAAGTTTATGAAGGGAGTTCCTTTTATTTTTATAATAAACTAATTTTATTTGCTAGGGTGATGATATAACTCTCATAAATATTCTTTGTTAAATAGGGATTGTTGGTTGATTAATTCAATTTTATCTTGTTTCATTCACTATGTTTATTACAATCGTTTGATTTCTTAAATTGTCTGATCACTAATTTTGTGAATTAATTTGATTGTCTAAGAATATGGTTATAATTCACACCTTATGCTAAACCATGTATGAGCTCTCTTAAATGAATAGATCGATGGTTATGGTACACACCTTATGCTAAACCAATCTATTTTGTTCATTAAAGCTCTTCTGATCTTAATGAATTTTCACATAAATTATGCTACACATCACAGGTAATTGGAAGGAGTAAAAATACTTGATTTAAACCCGCACACCTAATGGTAATAATAATATATTAGATAAAATGAACCCAAGATAATAAATCGACACCAGCATTCTAATAACATAGGATATCATTGAGTGGTGAAATCAGATCTGTAGACTCTTACAATCTGAAAATCTCTTTTACATTACTCGTTGTCATTGATGCTGTTATTTTATTTTATAAGTTGATCTATTCAGTCTCCACTTTATCTTGTTAAATTAGGATAGTTTAAATTTCAATAACTAGAGATAATTGAATCAGTTTGATCAATTCTCCGTGAGATCGATTCTTACTTTGTACACTGTACTGCTATACACTTGTGCACTTACGAGGAATTTAATCTGAACCATCAATTACTCAAAATAATTTAATCTTCTTAGTTGTTATATATATATATATATATATATACATATCTCCTCCATTGCATGTGACTACTCTAATACCATCCGTGACATTCCCGACCCAAAAGAGCACAACTGCATAAATTTCAAGTCTAAGAGTTAACTTCTTAAGATCAATCATACGTAGGAAAGAGATAAAGATTCCTAAAGAATTTAAAATTAACCTATTACATTCCATAATATAAAATCTCAAAAACAATATAACACGAATTAAATCAAATATAAAAAATTTCTTGTCTTCTTTCCTTCTCTTTTAGCCACACCAACCTCTATTTTCTTTAAAAACATAAAATAAAAACAACCGAAAGTCATAGACTTAGTAAGAAGGTGAATTATAACATACTTATTTATCTTGAATCATCATTTTTAGCATAATATATTTGAAGATACATGCATGTTACTTCAAATTGATTATGTAATAATCATTTTCTTAAATAAAATGGGTATTTAATATAGCAGTCTACATAAACACTATAAAATTAATTTCAAATGTATCATCTGACCTTTTAAATGGATCCAAAATATTTAAAAAATACAAAACTAATTATTTATTTATCAAAATCGGACCTTCTAGTGAGAATATACATCACAAACAAATCAGACGAATTAGATTGTGGACATCACTGCTAACCCACTGTTATTGGGCCTGGACTTGGTAAGTACCTACAGAGCCAGCTGAATGGGCGTTGGGCCCACTTTTAAGAAAAAGACACATGTCAGTGGGACATGGCTTTCGTCGGGAAATCGGTGTCTCTTTTCAACCCTTTTTAAGAAAGCAAAAGCTTTGGTATAAAGAAATTCCAAGCCTCCCATTGTCTTGGCACCTGCTATGGATTGTATTTTTTGTTTTGTTTTTAAATGTTTGGAAAAAATATATGGTAAGACTTGGGAGCTATCGCAAGCAAAGATCATCACTTGTGATGGGATATACAATCACATCACGGAGGCACATCAAGATTTACATTCAAAATCCTTCAAGACAAAAGTGAAAAATCATACTGAGAGAGAAAGATTCGGTGACCCTTGGCCTAAAATCCGTAAAACACAACCAATACGGTTCAATTTTGGCCTTCAAATGCACACCAAAAGGTGTCGAGATTTTCCACAAGAAATGTGGTAAATTCTGTTGGGAGAGCTTTATCTAGGAAAAAAAGTCAATAGGTTTTCATTTTTTGAAAGAAAAGGTAAAGTCTTAGATTGAGTTTGAAAAGGATATATCAGTGCGAGGATGTGATGTTTTTTCTGATAAAAATCTTATTAGAATATTTTCCACGTTTCCACAGAAGCAGTTGTAAATTTTGCCTATGAGTTGAGTTCAATGACATGTCTCACTTAAAAAGTGGTGGTAACTTAAATGCTTAACTGACCCACATGAGTCTTATATTAGTATATTCCTTTTAGATGTCAATGTATATTGCAAGAAAAGTCTATGCTGTGTATTGTGGAATTCCACATTGCTCAGATTACCAACACAAAAACTTAAGAGGTCTACGATATTTTCGTAAATTCGTCTATCTCATCCGAATATTTCTACTCTTTCATCTAGTCCGGGTCGAATCAATGGATTTGTAGCAGCGGCATATTCATATATTGGAATTGACTGGGGATGGTTTACCCTTCATCTACACAAGTCTGAATGTGATGGATGAGTTAGAGAAAGCATACAAAAATAAAAAAGAAA
>JAYJMB010055597.1:0-27814 GCA_036873735.1 Pouteria campechiana
AGATGTAATTAGGACCACTTGTGGTCTGGGATGTGAACATACAATTCTTCTGATGTACATGGCAAGTGTAATCTATTTAGGGAAATCAATAATGATGGAAATTATTGGATTCATTCCAAAGGCGACCAACTCCGGTCTTGTTCTTCCATTTACATTGCTTCTTCCTCATTATGTTTCTGCCCCGTTGAAACAGGACCAATAGGGTTACTGTTCATGGATGGGGTTAATGCATAATCTTGATTTTCACATCTAAATCATTCCAAAATCATCACAATATATGTCATACTTGTTTTTCCAATGAATTCAATAATAAATACCCATCATGTTTGTGAAAATAACTATTTGCAAATTGGGTATAAACTGTAGCAACCAGAAATTCACAAAATCAAATAGAGAAAAATAATTTACCTTCAATTTTGGACTTGTCTTCCTCTTTCTCATGAAAATCCATCTCCATATGCACAAATTCTCCCTCAATTATGGTTAAACTAAATTTCCCTTCCTCTTTCACCATCCAAACCATAGAATCTTAGGCTAGAATGGATGATGGGAGAAGTATTCCTTTAAAACTCCATGATTTCTAGCAAACAAGGCCAAGAATCTATTGGTCCCTTACACAATGGTAGCTTAAGAGGGGGTGTGAATTGAGCTTTTAAAATTTTTGTCCAAAACAAAAGATCAAAGTGTTGACTAAATAAATAGAACAGATTGCATAGCACACAACATAAGATTTTTATAGTGGTTTGGCCCTTCTTGGGTTCCTACTCCACTTCGTTGAGTCAATTTCCTCTACTGATCTTAGGTTCCACTAACACCTTGGTCAACCTAATCAAATACACATTGGTTTTCCTACAAGCTCATCAACCAACTTACTAGTTTTCCAAGCTAACCAAAAACTTTTACAACTTGTTAGTTTTCAAAGCTCACCAACAAACTTTTATGCTTTCAGCAAGTTTCTTACTTTCTTTTCTCAATACATAAATGCTAAGAATTTTGTTTGTGTTATCAAATACTAAAAAGAAGTGTACAAATTAATGCCTCTTACTTAGGTAGACTTGTACATAAATTTAAAGACTTACAGTGATTTAGAAGTGGTTTATACTTTGAAAGCTCTGACAGAGTTATTGCCATTGGAGTTGAACTTTGAAGAAAGATTTTGAATGCTCAAAACTTTTTGTAGTTTTTGTTATTTTAGTATTGCATCTAAATGCATCTTTTATAGGCTGAGAGAATTTTCCGTTGCTAACTATTGTGGACTTTCAAATGTTCAAAAATGTTTTTCTTCACATTACATTTTGTCTGATGTTTGACTTTATAATAATCTAGTATTGGTCTGGTACTTTGTCACTAATGTTTCTTCTTTTGATGTTCACATGAGTATTGGATGCTCCAAAGCAGCTTCTTCGGTTCCTCCAAAGTGGCAGAATCCTTTTTACTTGTGATAGTTCTTTGAAGATAGGAGTTTGGATTCTCCAAACCTTTGATGCTTCAGAAAGAGTGACTCTGAAGTAAGGTTTGACAACTTTGAAATTTGCTTGCTAACTTCGAAGTATGTTCGTTGACTCTAAAGCATATCTTGATGACTCCGAAGCATACTCTAAAGCGTGTTTTATTAACTCCCTAGTGCATCCGATTAACTCTGAAGTACATCTAACTAAATCCGATGTGTGTCTGATGAACTCTGAAGTATGTCTAATTAACTCTGAAGTATGCTTGAAGACTCCAAAGCATATCTTGTTGACTCTAAAAGTGTTTTAAAGACTCTAAAGTATATTTGATGATTCTTAAGTATATCATGATGACTTTGAAGGATTTTCTATTGATTCTTATTTGCCATGACGACTCTGAAGGCTTTCCTGTTGATTCCAAAGTATATCATGACAACTCCAAAGTCTTTCCTATTGATTTTGAAGTATACCATGGTGATTCTAAAATTTTCCTGTTAAATCCAAAGCATGTCTTAACTAACTTCAAAGGGATGAACTTTAACTCTGAAGTGTTCTTGAAGACTATAAGATTTTTATTTTCTTGTTTTAAGTACATATGTAATTTATATACTTATTTTTCATGAGCAATTACTTGTTTTCTTCCTTTGATCATCATAAAGATTATTCTCAAGTTAAGCATGGAATAATATTTCTACAATCTGCTTGATAATAAATTGTTAGTACCTTGATGTTTCACTCATGTCTTTGCTCATCATCAAAACATACTTGGTTAAGAATGTTCATCATCAAACTCAAGCCATTTAAAATAGTGTGTTCAACGTTCTCCCCCTTTTTGATGATGACAAAACACTGAGTGATATATTTTTCAAAATTTGTCTAACAATAAACTTAAAGCAACTTGATTATCGAAGAATTTTAATGAAATTTCTATTAATTCAGTGTGGCTCCCCCTAAATGGATGCACAAAATTTTTAATTGTATTTCATACAAAAGAAATTTTCAATTTTTCATACGTACATTTAGTACATAAAAAGATAATTTAATTTAACACATTTTCTCCCCCTTTTTGTCATAATCAAAAAGGTGGAAAGGAATAAAAATGAATATTCATAGCCAGTCATGATCAAAATGCATACATACAGAACTTATCATTAATCAAAAAATTGTGTAGACAACATATGCTCAAAGTCAAGATTTTTTACAAAAAAAATTACAACAAAGAGAGAAATGCAAAAGTTAGCAATTTCAGAAGGATGGTTTGGCTTTTCTCTCATAGGTTTTAGGAAAGAAATCTTTTTGAGGTGGAAAAGGGGGTTTGGGTTGAGAGGATGATGGTGTTAAAGAGGGCTTGGGTGTTTTGGGTCTTTGTGGTGGAGGGGGTGGAATAAAAAATGGATCCCTTAGGATTACTGATGGGGGTTCATGGGTGTATGCAATGGGTCTGCATTCTAAAATATAAATGAAGTCAATGCACCCTTGTAATTCTAGGTCTAGCAACTCAAAAAGACTGTAGGAAGCCCTTTCAAGAGGTTTTTTGTGTTTGCATTTATCCTAGCTATATACTCTTGATAGTACATGGTGATTCTGAGTAGAGGAGCCTATTGTGTTCCTTTTGGAAGTGGAATCTTTAGCTTCCTCTGGGTTTTGGAAGAAGATGGCTGAGATGAAGGTATCGAAGATGATGTTTTGGGTTGTAGTTTTGGTTTAGGAATTGTAGGGGGTTTGCTCGTTTTGGCTTCGGTGGAAAGTGAAGTTTTTGGTTTTGGTAGAGGGACTAGTAAAGATTGTATCTACCTTATCCTATCTTAGATAGAGGGATCTAAAAGTTGAGGATATGGGAAAGGGAGATTGTCAGCAATGGCGTCTAGGTTGGCATTGTTATAGAAAGAGAATTCTTCCTTAGTGAGAATTGATGAGGACATAAGGAAGATGGAAACACTTTCTAGGAGGCTTTAATGCTAGAAGCATTTAAAGAAGTTTCTGAAAGTAATTTTAAATAATTAACTCTCTGTCCAAAATTTGGATTTTGTGCCCCTTGGGTGTCAATGGAGGATTTTGAAGAAGATGAATCCTATGTATAATGTTAGGATCCTCAAGTTCTGAGAATGGAAATTCTTGAGGAGATAGAATAATATACTGAAAGAGAAATATTCTAGCAACTTCAGAATTGATTTTGGATTTATTCATAAACTCATAAAAAAGTCATCCTGATTGGATTGAATGCACAGAGAAGAATATTAGGATTATTAACAACTATTGCAGGAGAGTGTGAAGGACTTTATGGTGGAGTTTTTGGAAGAGTGGGAGGTCTTCTCCACTCTAGACGAATTGAGGGTGTGTTCCATTTTGGTGGAAGGTCCACAATCCATTCAAGGATTACTTCTCCTGATTGAATGAGATCAAGCCAAGTCCAGTCCAGCCATATTGCTAGCCCTTGTGGGAGAAAATGGATTCTATGAATTGGGATTGTGAAGTATTTACCATATCTAATAATTACTTGACATGGATTTACTTCAGAAGTTGGAACTAAGGGAGGGTGTATTGGAAGAGAGGAGGATGCAATTTCAGTAGGTTCGCTCTCAAGTTAAGCAACCTCTAGATCTGTACAAGAGGATGGATGAGGTGAAGACATTACTATGATGGGGGAGTTAGTTCTGACTGGAGAGAAGTGATGTGGAGGTGAGGAGTAATGGGTTGGAGGTGGAGAGAAATGGTAATGATAGGTTTGACCTCTGAGTGACTCTGCTAGAGATTGTAGGGAGTCAAGTCTTTGGTCAATCTTATTAGCTCTTAGGATCATGGTTGACATGGCAGTGCTAAGATTATGATCTATTATATTCATTTGAATAGCTAGAGTAGACATATAGTGTTCAATCATTATGAGCCTATCTTCTAGGTGCTGTAGAATGGGTTGTGTTGTGTGAATTGATGAAGTGGTTGGTGTTGATGGTTAATGAGAAGGATTGGGTTAATAGGTGATGGGGATCTAATGGGAGTGTGAGATGGGATGGTTACTGCTATTGTAGTAACATTAATTTCCTCAGATTCACTTTCTCTCAAAGTTTCCTTTAACATAAATAGTACTTTCTTCTCTAATAGTACTTTGTTCCTCTCTTGGAACTTCTTCTCTTCTCTCAGCTTCAAATTGATCTTATTTGCTGGAGAATTCTTTTCTTACTTCTGCTAGTGAATTTATGATTTCTTGTCTTTTTGTTCCTTCTTCTTCAGTATGTGAGGAGAGTTCTTACGTTGTATCTGTGACCTATTCTGTGACTTCTCCCCTTTTTGTTCTTTCATTAGGTTTGGATATCTTTAATTGAGTTATTCTTCTGGGTTTTTCAATGATACAACCTTGTCTTGTTGGCTTAAAGTTCATCCTTTTCAACGTCTTTTCATCTAATGTATCTATATTTCTTAGGAGTTCTTCATTTTCATTTGAGAAATTTACTCCTACTTTCCTCATTAGCTTCATCAGAGCCATTCCATAGGTAGAGAAAATCCTGTAATGCACTTGATTAAATGAATTTGGTCTATCATATTTGTTTAGATTCATTTTTCTCTTATTTTTCAATGCCCATATAGTTCTGGCATCCTTTTCAAACACATCACTAGTAGCTCCTTTATAGGATAGACATTATTCATTATAATAAGATATGCTAGCTTAAGATCTACATTCAGGTGACTAGCATGAAGATAATTTTCTTTCTCATCTATTTCTGTCTCTACTAAATTCGAGAATAATTTTGCTCTAGAAGGCCATATAATTTCTTCTTCATCTTTAGAGAGACTAAGACAATTTCTTAAACTCTTTATGGATAGTTTGATCTCAGTTTCTACTATCCACGATTTTTCTATCTTTGTGTTGAGATTATAAATAAGTTTTTTCACAAGTCTTGGATATAAAATATCTCTATAACTCACATAATCATTCCAACCTTGGTATCTTAACCATTCACATACTTCTAATTGCATACCATTTTCTCCAAAGGCTTCAACACTGAAGATCTTTACATTTATTATTCTTCTATCCTCATATCTTTCTAAAATCTAGAGTAGTCAGAGGTGCTATTTTGAAAAATTACCTAAAGTGTATCAACTTCTCGTCTATCCTTTTTGGTTCCTCTTCTTTACGGAGAATAATCTCTTTCCTTTCTTTTACTTTCTGCTCCTTCATTTCTTATCATTTCAACGAAGAAAGCTAGGGTTTAAAAGCAAATGGGGGTTTCTAGGTGAGATGTTGGAGAAGACAGGAAGAGAGATTGAGACAGTTGAAATTGAGATTTGAAACGAGTGGGAATATGAAGTCTTCTCTAAAAGGGAAATATCAAGAGTTTACAAAAGAGGATTTTAGGTTATCAGAGAGGTTTCGAGCACTTAAATAGATTGAATGCTTTCTAATTTTATCATTGGGTTTAGATTTACTCTGAAACACTAATGGGTTTTGGTTTCGGATGCTCCAAAAGAGGTCCTTCGGAGGCAACAAATAGAATTGGAGTTTCGGATACTCGAGTACATTACTACGAATGTTGTTGTTAGGCTTCGAAGTGAGAATTTTTGTGAGCTTTGGAGGTTATGAAGTACAGCATTGGACTTAAGTGAATCCAAATTTTATAAGATGAGTTTTTGGAGTTTTTAGATTTTAAGTTTTTAGTATGCATATTAATTATGCATTTTACCCACTAATACATGTTTATTTAGGTATCATTATCAAGATAGATAATTTAATATGCATTAAAACACTTCTCAAAAAATGAAAAGATGCAGTGTATTTCATTTCAAGTTTTAAATAGATGAGAACCACAAAGAATAACTTTGATGAATTAGGCATTTTATGCACTTGGATCTAGAATGCCTATTTCTTTTCTTATCATGTTAAATCTTTCTTCTAGAAGTGGTTTTGTAAAAATATTTGCTAGCTATTTTTCTATTGGGACAAATTCTAAGCAAATTTCATAGTTTTGAACATGGTCCCTAATGAAATGATGCCTGATTTCTATATGCATGTTCTAGAATGTAGAACTAGATTTTTGGTTAGATTTATAACACTAGTGTTGTCACATCTGATAGATATATCAACAAAGTTAAGAACAAAATCATTTAATTATTATTTCATCCATAGGATCTGAGCACAACAATTGACTGCTGCTACATATTCAGTCTCAATAGTTAATAATGCAACTGATGTTTGTTTCTTAAAGAACCATAAGATAATCATGCATCCTAGAAATTGACATAATCCTATAGTACTCTTTCTATCTACTTTATATCCAGTAAAGTTTGCATCTGAGTAACCTATTAAATTAAAATTTGAACCTTTTGGATACCATAATCCAAGATTTGGTGTATCTAAAAGATATCAAATATTCTTTTTACAAGAACAAGATGTGACTCTTTTGGATCTGATTGAAATCTAGCTCACATGCATACACTAAATATTATGTCAGGTCTACTAATAGTTAAATATAGCCGAGATCATCCTCTAAATTATTATTTTTATTTAATTAAAAAGTAATTAAAATTAAGGATTAATTTGAAAAAGAAATTATTTCGATGAAAAACAATACTTATGAAGCCCGTCAGGTCCACAATAATCTCTCACTATTATCAATGGCACCTCACCCTTTTTGCTCCATAGGGATCATAGGTTCTCCATTTGCACCTAATGAGCTAATTAGGTCCATGCCAACCGGGTGTATCAATATTCGGCCAAACGGCCACATGATCCTCCTGTACCTTTTCAAGGAATGGCTAAAGTAGAGTAAATTTGATAAATCTTTTTCTGATATTTATGATATCCTTTCCAAAGTTAATCTTAATTTACCTTTGCTTGATATGATAAAGAATATGCTAACTTATACTAAATTTTTGAAGGAATTAAACACAAGGAAGCGTACGTATGATCCACATGAGAAATTTCTAGTTTCAGAAGTAGCCAGTGTAGTTTTACGTTAGATGAAGATCCCCAATTGTAAATTGGGATTAGCAAGAGAGGGTAGAAGATACCGTGTTGAATAATAAAATGTCAGGACTAGAATCCCTTCACAAGTTAATATACTGGTATTTGAAAATTAACTAGTGAAGCCTGCTCTGATACTACTTGTTGGTCCCTAGTTGAATAGTAACTCAAGAGGGGAAATAATTAACAAAATCTGGTATCCCATGCAAGAATAACATATTTGCATATGCATGGATTAGGGCAGCATTGCTAAATGGCGCTACTTAGGTGCTACATGCAAAGCCTTCCTGATTAGGATCAATTTGTGTAACCGAGTGTGACAACCTTCATCCCATGTGCTTTCAGGCCTTTATAATGAGTTTTTGGTATGGGTCCATTGCCAACAAAATACCCATTTGGGGTTATAAGTTTGCCCAAGTTAGAGCTCAATAATAGTATTAGGTAAGAGGCTAATGTTTTGATTATTTCACATTTATGTGTATGTTTGAATGGATTTTGACATAAGTAACAAGTAACACTGGACAACACTTGACAATGTTTATGTACTGGGCTTGATATATTTTCATTTTCATGTGATCATTTCTTTAATAATTATGAGTAAAATAATGAATGTGGTTAAAAATAAAGTAAAATAAGAAGTTTCTGGCAAACAGATTTACCTTTTTCATCTTTGTCCATTTTTATTGATGTACTCATTGGCATTTTATGCCTTTTCTCATCTTCAATGTTGAACTTCTTTAGCAGTTCTTTTGTGTATTGGACTTGTTGAATGAAAATTCTTCCTTTTTTCTACTTAATTTGCAATTCCAATAAGAAGTTGAGTTCACCTATCAAGCTCATTTCAAATTCACCCTGCATTGTCTTAGAAAATTCTTTGAAAAGATTTTCATTAGTTGCACCAAATACTATGTCATCAACATAAACTTGAACTTTAAGAATATCTTTCATTGCATGCTTAAAAAGAGAATAGTGTGAACTTATCCTCTTGAAAAACCTTTCTTAATGAGAAATTTGCTTAACCTTTCATACTAGGCTTTGGGAGCCTGTTTTAAACTCTAGAGGGCTTTCTTAAGTTAAATACCTGATTTAGGTTATAAGGATCTTCAAACCCAGGTGGTTGTTTTACATAAACCTTTTCATTAATAAATCCATTTAAGAAGCACTCCCATCTGATATAACTTGAAGTTCATATAAGATGCAAATGTAAGAAGTATTCTAATAGTTTTAATCCTAACATCAAGGGCATATGACTCTTCAAAATCAATACTTTCCTCCTAAAAGTACCCTTTTGCTATTAATCTTGCTTTATTTCTTACTACAACTCCAGATTCATCTAATTTGTTCTTAAAGACCCATTTAGTTTCTATGGCAGATTGATGATTTGGTCTTTGAACAAGAATCTATGCATTATTTCTTTTGAATTGCTCTAATTATTCTTGCATGACTAAGATCCAATTTTCATCCTCTAAAGTCTATTCTATGCAAGTTGGTTTTAATTGAGAAATAAAAGCAAAATTGCCACATATTTGGTGATAAAAAGATCTAGTTCTGACTTTATCATATACATTAACCAATTATCTAACTTTTAAGGTGATCATGCATGAACCTCCAATCTTTAGGAAAAGTAATGTTACCTTCATTGTCTACTTCACTGATGGATGGTCCATCATTGGTTTCTTCTTCATCTATCTGTATTTCTAATTAGAGATGTTCTCTTTCTTTATCTTGTATTTTCATTTTCTCCATTGACATTGTTAGTTCTCTTATCTCATATCAAAATCACTTAACTTTCTAGAGGAATTAATACTTTCATCAAATTTTACATAAATGGACTCCTCTAAAGTCTTATTTTTTAGGTTGTAGACTCTAAATGCCTTGCTAACATTGGAATAACTAAGGAATATACCTTCATCAAATTTATTTTCAAATTTACCATGGTTTTCTTTGCCATTGTTAAGAATAAAGCACTTATAACCAAAAGTATGAATATATTAAATATTTGGTTTCTTGCCCTAGTATAATTCAAATAGAGTTTTATTGAGTGTGAATCTAGCAAAGATTCTGTTAATAATACAATATGCCATGTTCATTGCTTCAGCCCAAAAATATTATGGGTGGCTGTATTCACTCAACATTGTTCTTACCATTTCTTGCAAGGATCTATTTTTCCTCTCAGCTACTCTATTTGTTAGGGTGTTCTTGGTGTAGAGAAAGTTTGAAGAATTCCATTATTTTTACAGAAATTAGTGAATCTATGATTTCCAAACTGTCCTCCATGATCACTCCTTATGGCAACTATATGAGAGCTTTGTTCACTTTATACATGTTTGGAAAATACCTTAAAGAATGAAAAAGCTTCATCTTTGGATGTAAGAAACATTAACCAGGTAAATCTACTAAATATTAAACATATATGCGTAATGTTTCTCTCAAAGGCTTCTTGTTCTTATTGGTCCAACTAAATCCATATGTAGCCACTGAAGGGGTTTGGTGGTAATACTTCTTTGTTTGATTTGAATGATTCTTTTACTTGCTTGCCTTTCATGCAAGCATTGTACAACTTATTATCAAATTTGAGTTTTGGTAAGTCAACAACTAGATCTTTATTATATAATTTTTCAATCAGATTTTTGTTGGCATGTCCTAGGCTTCTATGCCACAAAATGGGTTCATTGTCATTTACAACAAGACATTTGACTTAGATATCATTTAAATCTCCTAACTATATATTTTCATGTCTTTTTCCAAGTACTATCTAATATTGAACAAGTATATGATTCAAATGTAACTTTGTAACCATTATCACAAAATTGACTTATACTTAAAAGATTGTGTTTTAATCCTTCTACTAGTAAAACATTTGAAATTTTAATAGAGGGAGGTTGGCTAATTTTACCAATTCCAACTACTCTACCTTTTCCATTATCCCCAAAGGTTATGTTCCTCCATTTTTAGCTTTTAGTTTTGTGAACAGCTCCCTTTCTCCTGTCATGTGTCTTGAGCAACCAATATCAATGTACCACTTGCTATTCTTTGTGACTCTCAAACACACCTGCAGTAATAAAATTAATCTATAACCTTTGGTACTCATTTAGGAATAGGTCCAAGTGGGTTAGTAGCAGAATATTTTGGCACCCATTATTTTTTAGATGCTACTAATCTGTTTTCTAGATTTATAGTTGCCTTTACAACTTTAGCAACTATTTTAGGAATCCAAATCATATTTTGTTTGGGTTCTTATTTTCTTTTATGATTTTTCTTTCTTCCTATATCTTTCTTTGTTTTAAGTTTACATAAGGTAATAGTTAAGGTTCTTCTAAGAGCATGATTTTCTGCTTCGATTTGCTCAAGATCTATATTTATATTTTGATCAATTTTGCACAATTTATTCTCTTGTCTTAATTTGGAGCATTCATTAATTATTCTTTAAAGTTCTCTTTTAGTTTCCTTATGTTTGGCTTTTAATGTTTTAAAATTTTAATATAGTTCATCTAGTAATTCTTCAAGATTAGAAATTTGAGGTTTCAAATTTACCTCATCATTGTGAATGGCCATAAACCTTATTCCTGTATGATGCTCTTCCTAATCTTTTTCTTTGGAGCTAAGTGAGCTAAATTTAGCTTCATTTTCCTCTTTTTCTCTACTTGAGCTTTCTTGCATTATGTTTTTCAGCATTTCCCATACAACCATAGTTTTCTTCTTCTTTCCAAATTTCCTGCTATTAGAAATATTTCTTTTGGCAAAGTAAGAGTTATACCTTTTCTTCTTGTCCCCTTGCTTTTTATCTAGTTCTGGGCAGTCAAATTTCATATGCCCAGGCTTGTTGCAATTGTAATAGATTAAAATTTCCTTTTTCTTATATTTTCCGAAGTTCTTGAAATTGTTTCCAAATCTTTTCTTCTTAAGCATGTTTCTAAATCTTTTAGTTATCATTGTCATATCCTCATTATCTTCACTGGTTGAGGCTTCATCTAAAGATGCTTCATTCTCTGATTCTACTTGTAAAGCTATTGTTTTCTTACATTTGACTTCATCTGGTACTTTTTGTTTCATCAGGACTTCATGGGTCATGAGTGATCCCATGAGTTCTTCTACTGTCACCTTTATCAGATCTTTTCCTTCCAGTATAACAATCACTTTGGGCATCTTGTGACTAGGCAAAAATCTCAAGATTTTCTTTACTAGTTTTGGTTCTTTCTATTTTTCTCCTAAGTTCTTTAAGCTATTGGTGATTTTCTAAAATCTTCCAAACATTTCATAAATGTTTTCTGATTCCTTCATAGAGAAGGCTTCATATTTCTGCACTAGAAGATTTATTTTAGTTTCTTTTACTTGATTTTTACCTTCATGTGTTACCTTAAGTTTATCCCATATTTCCTTAGCTGAATCATAGGTAGAAATCTTTTCAAACTCAGAAGAGGTTAGTGGAGGCAATTCTTTGCCTTAGCCTCAAGTTCTACTGCTTGAATATTTTTTGAAGTGTATTCGTCTTCAGTGATAGTGACATTCTTTCCATTTTTTACTACAAGCCACAACTAGTAATCTATGTTAGTCAAGAAATTTTGCATTCTTATTTTCCAATACCTATAATTGGTTCCATCAAATAAATGGAGTCTGGAAGTGGATTGTCCTTCAGTAGATGTATTGTGGAGCATACTGGCCATTTGAATCTCTTCATAAGTTAATATATTAGTAATCAAAATTTAACTAGTGAAGCTTGCTCTGATACCACTTGTTGGTCCCTTACACAATGAGAGCTCAAGAGGGGGGTGAATTGAGCTTTTAAAATTTTTGGCCAAAATAAAAAATTAAAGTACTAAATAAATAAATTAAATAGATTGCATAGTAGGCAGCACAAGATTTTTACAATGGTTTGGCCCTTCTTGGATTCCTACTCCACTTCTTTTAGTCAATTTCCTCTACTGATCTTAGGTTCCACCAACATCTTGATCAACATAATCAAATACATGTTGGTTTTCCTACAAGCTCACCAACTTACTTACTAGTTTTCTAAGCTAACCAAAAACTTTTAAAACTTGTTGGTTTTTAAAGCACACCAACAAACTTTCATGCTTTCAACAAGTTTCCTACATAGTTATCTCAATACATAAACACAAAGCACTTTGCTTATGTTATAAAATACTAAAAAGAAGTCTACAAATTAATTCTTCTTACTTAGGCAGACTTGTAAATAAATTTAAAGACTTAAAGTGAATAAGTAAGCAATTAGAATAAGAGATTCAAACTCCTTGATTTAGAAGTGGTTTAGACTTTGAAAGCTCTGATAGAGTTGTTGCTATTGGAGTTGAACTTTGAAGGAAGAATTTGCATGCTCAAAATCTTTTCTACTTTTCATTATTTTAGTATTGTATCTAAATGCATCTTCTATAGGCTAAGAGAATTTTTTAGTTGCTGACTGTTGCAGACTTTCAAGCGTTCAAAAATGTTTTTCTTCACCTCACATTTTGTCTAATGTCTAACTTTACAATAATTTATATTGGTTTGGTACTTTGTTGTTGACTTTTCTTCTTTTAACATTCACATGAGTATCGGATGCTGCAAAGCATCTTCTTCGGTTCCTCTGAAGTGGTGAGTGAATAGTCAATGTGTTAGAGAAATGATTTCTGATGTGCCAAAGAACTAACTTTAGTTTCTCTAAAGTAGCGAAAGTCCTTTTTACTTGTGATAGTTCTTTGAAGATAGATGTTCGGATTCTCTAAACCTTTTATGCTTTAAAAAGAGTGACTCTGGAGTAGGGTTTGACAACTTTAAAAATTTTTTGCTAACTCCGAAGTATGTTCGTTGACTCCGAAGTGTATCTTGATGATTCCGAAGCATGTCTGGTTAACTCTAAAGTGTATCTTCATGACTCCAAAGCGTGTTTGATTAACTTCATAGTATGTCTGGTTAACTCTAAAGCATATCTTCATAACTCTAAAGCATGTCTGATTAACTCTATAGTGTGTCTAATTAACTCTAAAGTATGCCTGATTAACTCTGAAGTGTGTCTAATGAACTCCAAAGTATGTCTGATTAACTCCGAAGTATACTTGAAGACTCTGAATCATGTCTTCCTTTGATCATCATGAAGATTATTCTCAAGCTAAGTATGGGATAATATCTCTGCAAATTGCTTAAGAATAAATTATTAATACTTAATGTTTCACTCATGTCTTTGCTCATCATCAAAACATACTTAGTTAAGAATGTTCATCATCAAAATCAAGCTATTTAAAATAGTGTATTCAATAGAATCAAGCCTTAAAATGATGGGTTTTGAAGTTGGGGAGCAAGGGAAGTAGAAGGATGAAGAATGAAACAAAAAAATCTTAAAACTCAACTTAAAAGTTGGGTGACCGACTTGGCCCACCATCCTATGTAGCAGCTCAGCTTTCTTGTGTCGCAGCACAGCTTTTTGCTAGCCACTTGTATGAAATAGTGCAAGAAACCTAAGCCTTGATGGAGTTGTCCACTGCCCTCTCTTCTAAATCAATGCAATGGCACTAAATTCCTATGTCGCAACACTAATTCACTGCCCCCCTTTTTGTCCTTGATTTTTCTTCTTGTTTCAACCCTTCCTTCCCCATTATTTTTCCTCATTTATTCCACATAAAATAACATAAAAGGAACCAAAATTGTACCTCAATTAACTTATAATCATGTCACACATGCTTAAACTTACACACATACATTTCACTCATATGAAATTCATACATTCTTAGATTATTTCATTTCAAAACACATTGCTTCACCTCAATTCACTAGTATTTCTTACTACATACAATTACAATGCATTTCAACACATAATTACTTAAAATTTAACACCTTAGGTGTTACAAACCACCCTCCTTACAAAACGTTTGGACATCAAAACTTTAAACATCCATCACAGATGAAGAAATTTAGTCATCATCAGTTGCTCATGCTCTCATGTCATTTCTTCATTAGTCTCTATTAGATTTTCATCAGGCAATTTACATTAACACTAATCTTCCAACACTTTTAATCACTAACTTAATTCTCTATAAATTCTCCTAGATTAAAAGATTTTTCTAGACTCTTATAATTTGAATACATAACAAGCTCATATTTTATCATGTTTCAATACCTAAATTCTCACTTTTTGGATCCTCAATTGATGTAATTTCATTGGTTTTGATTAAATATTGTACATAATGGAGTTAGTTTCTATTTCAAGTGTAAAACTGTTGAAAATATGCAAAAGGCATCACTTTGAGTCAATTTTTTATAAAAGTGAAAAAGATGAGTTGAAGATGTTTAGCTCTACAACATTTGAAATGTTCATTGGGTACTTGGCAAACAAAAAATCTGACGTTGTGGCACCAAAATAAAGAATGCATTACATGGAGAGTTCAATGTCACAACAGTTTTATTTAGTTGCACTAGAATAATGTTAGAATCTCTATCATATTAACATCAGAACTTTTAAATAAGTGAACTAAATCTTTGAAGCAGTAAAGTAGAACTCTGAGTAGTGAATATTAACATCAGAACTTATGAAGAAGTAAAGTATTGATTTCAAAATCTCAAAACCATCAGAAGTTTTGTAGGATTTTGCAATCATTAGAAGTTTTGAATTAGTTAGTCATCGTCAGAAGTGTGTCAGAAGTTCTGAAAGAATTATGATGTGGTTAAAATTGTTGAAACTCAGAATTTCTGAAGCAGTTTAACTGTCAGAAGTGTGTTAGAAGTTTTGAAGAGCTTTGACATGGTTAAAATTTGTGGTCTTAGAATTTTTCAAGTAGCCTACCCTTCAAAAGTGCAATATGAGTGGTTTTTGATAATCTCAAAAGTGCAATTAACATTCGGAAAAGTGTAATATTGATGGTTCTAATGCTTGCTAAAGAGATTCTGAGTGATTGCTGAAGATCTCAAAAGTGCCGCTGAGGCTTCTAGAAGAAGTGATTGATGTGCTCAGAAGTGTAACTAGAATTTCTATAGAAGTGTAGAAGTGGTTTCTGAGGTGGTTTTTGAGGCTTGTAGAAGAAGTGCTAAATGAGTTTTAAGGCTCTCAGAAGTGCAACAAAGGTTTCTGAAGACATGTTGAATGGATTCTAAATAACATCAAAAGAAGTTTTGAGTAGTTTCTAAAATTTTTAGAAGTGCGATATGATGTGTTTCTGAGGTTCTAAGAAGTATAATAGAATTAACAAAAGTTCTCAAACTTGCATCCATATTGCATGAGGCATTAAAAAATAACTTCAGAAGTGTGACAGAAGTGCCCACAATTGTGACAAAAGTTCTAAATTCATGAAGTACTAATCTCAAAAGTGTGATAGAGCGATAATATTCTGAAGGGTTTTCAAAGCTTGATCTTTAGAAATTCTGAAGCTCTTTCAAAATTTCTGAAGTAGTGAAATTTTGAAGTTCAGAAATTCTAAAGTGACTTAACATGAAAGAAAATTCTTAAGGCTCAGAAGGATTTTTTAGCAACGATTTTTAGAAGTTATATTAAAAGATTTCAGAATGTTTTAGAAGGATGAAATTGCAAGTAGAAGTTGTGTAACATGTGTTGGTTTTAGAAGTTGCAGATTATTTTTAAGTGTGCAAGTTGAAGTTATTCTTAGAAGCTGATTTTTAGGTGCATGTGTTAAAAACCCACAACGTGCAGCAACTCAATTATTTTTAGAATTTCTATTTTATGCACTATAATGTTTTAAAGCTATATTTTCATGTAGAAATATGAGTTATTATTGGAAGAGGATATCTATATGCAACAGAAGAGTTCTAATAAAACCCTACTACTTGGGTTATTTAAAGAGATCTAGAAAACAAGTTTCAGGAGAATTGAATGAGGAAATGGACTTTTGCAAGGAGACAAGGAAGAAGAGCTTAGACCAAGGAGATCTTTGGAGAAAGCCACTATAACCTGAATATTTTGTTTTCTTTCTTTCTAGTTCATCTATTATTTTAAATCAATAGTTAAAATTGGATTGTGATGATGTTTATCAATTACTTAATTTTTTTTAATTTAATTGAAATATGGTATTCTAAATTTATTTTGTTTAGGTTTAAATGGATCCTAGCAATGAAGCTTGTGTTGATGTTTGATTTTTAAGTTAAATTATCTTCTTCCTCATTATTTCTTCTTTTCTATGCTTAATGCGTGCATGTGCTTAGCTACCATGTGCATGAACTGAGATTTCTAATTCATACTCAAGAAAGGTGAATTAGAAATAGACTTTTGAATTGAAAAACATATGATGCAATGAAGTCTAGAGATAGCTATTGTACATGTGCAATCCATGTGAGTATGACCTTGCGAGCACATATATTACACATGAATGCCTAAGCTTAATGGTTTTATTGATTTAGATTTGCATGGAGATATAGTAAATCACTTCAATAGACACACTTATCATAACACTTAAGAAATGGTGGTAGATACTTTAGTGCATACAATTGACAATGAGAAGAATGATAATGTACTCAATGCAATTCATCAATACAAGTGGATTTGCTTGGTGAAGTTGAATCCCTAGATATTTTATCCATTGATATTTCTTCTTTTGCTCTTGCAATTTGTCAACTTAATTGTTTTAGGTTTAGTTCTTATATCATCTACTAAAATTCACTTAATCAAATATTACTGATTTGATACAAGTTTGGTACTTAGTGTGTAACAACATACTTCCTTGTGGGAACAATACTCAACTCACCTAATCTATATTAGTTGTGATCTTGTATAACATACTTCCTTGTGGGAACAATACTCAACTCACCTAATCTATATTAATTGTAATCTTGTATACTTGCACAAGACCAAACAATACACATCACATATTTCAATTGCATTAGCAATACTTCTAGATTAGCATGCAGAAACAATTACAACTGCTTTGTATCTTAACATACAACCAAATCTTTTCATTAATACTTTCTTATAACCCACAATCCTTTCTATCTTGATAGCATTATCAGTATTGGCATTCTTATCCAATGCTGCCTTAATTCAATTCTAGAAAAAAACTTTTCCTTGTATCAATTAATTCAACCAATTCTTACTTTTGTTGCAATTTCATGTATGTTAAAACATAGAAATGGTGGACAATCCTATCATAGTTCTTCAATAATATGCTACTGATAGTCATAGGCCATTTTACTTTTGGAACATTTTTAATGTCAATGCATAATACAATCATCACTTGATCTTAATTGAATTGAAATACCTTTATTCATCAAGTCAAACCTCAAGTAAGATAGCAACAAGGCTTTCTTTTTGCTCATTCAAATTTTCATTATCTTCATAAATATATAGATCCAATATCAAATAGCTAAATACAAACATGTTCAACTTAATCCTCATCATTTCTCAAATCATTCTACTGAAATGTGTTTCACACATTATCAACCCATTCATACTCAAGATAATATCAATCATTCCAAAAAGTTAGTATAAATTGATTTATGTTTGAACATTATGGCATAATCTTTATTCATAGCTTTACTCATAATTACTATAATGGCATAACACCTCACAATAACCCAAGGCCTAGGAATTTATCCATTTATCCTTGCTTTTTTCTTGGTGTTATTACTACAACAACTTGATAACATTTATCACTCTAGGATATATGTTTTTGATGCACATGCTATTATAACACTACTAATCTAAAACGTCACATCCTTCCACTCAAGGTACACTTGTCCAAATCTAATATTCCTATTCCTTTGATTCTAGGCTTAAACATAGCCTTCTATCCCTACACCAAGATGTACCCGCTCATGCCCATAAGAATTTGGATACTTAGCCTTATATCAAAACACATCATTCTCATAGCATGACTATAACAGTTTTCCTCACATCTCACCTATTACCAAGGCATCTACAATCACATACCATTATCATTTTCCAATCATAAATTTACTAACTTCCCATTATCTACCTTTCATACCATCTATAATATTTTATATGGATTTTACTTTATTTTGCCATCCAAGCATCTTAATACCATGCCATCCAAGCCTCCACCCTACACGGGTGTCATGTCATATCGGCTATGCTGGCATCCTTGCCAAACCCCAAGCCATTCAAGCCTCCACCCTACATGGGTGTCACCTCATGTCCACACTATCCAGGCATCCATGACAAGCCCCCAGCCATTCAGGCCTCCATATCATCTCCGACCATGCAGGCCATGCCTCTAAGGCATATTTAATCTGGCCATTTGGCCCTCCTGCCATCCAGGCATATCTAATCTAGCCATTCAGGCCATCACGCTAACTAGGTGTACCATATTTAGACATATAGGCCACCCTTTTCCTTCTTCAATATATGATTGGTTACTCCTATAACCCTAGCCATAAAGGTACTGGATTCTTGGTAGCATCGTTGTTAATGCCTATGATATCTAGCCTTCATTGCAACTCAAGTAATCTAGGTTTGCCATCTTCATCTACTGAGGAACTCATGTGTACTGTTGCCTTATATGTCCCATCGACACCATCATAATGGATTTTTTGAGCTAACCACCAACTCATTGGTTATACAATGATGGATTTCACAAGCTTATCACCAATTCCTTGGTTTCACAATGATAATTTTCATGAGCTTACCATCAACTCACTGGTTTCTAAACTTACCAACAAACTTGTACATTGGTAGTTTTCATGAGCTTACCACCAACTCACTAACAGGCATCACTATATCAAGCTCAAAGATATCATACTACCCATGTAATTGTTTATCAACATCATATTTGTACTATCAAAAATTTTCATATTCATTTCACATAAACTATTAAAATTTCATACTTACTTCATTCCACAAAATCCATTAGCCATCCATCATTAATTCAATACATGACCAATGATAAGCTACAACTCATGATAATACCATACTTGTACATGCTCTTATCATACCATGTCTTATTCAATCTCACAAATCAATATCCAAGGTTATACATATCCAAAATCAATGTTCCTTTTTCATGCATACCTCATATTAGCATTATCACATCAATTCACAAATATCATGCTTAATTCATAGCATTTCAATTTTCATGACAATGTAGTATGCACTTCTACCCCAATCCATACATTCACGTCACGAGCATATGAATACTCATCAAGATGAAATGTATTCTTTCAACATCACCATAGCAAATCATCATTACTAACATACATGCCTCATCAACCTACATATGACCCGAACTCCCCCAGAAATAACCATATCCTTAGAATAGCATTCTTTCATGTTTTCATGAGTTTACCAACTTGTATTAGACATGTCATTTCCTATCTCCTTATTCCATTGCCATCATGATCCATGTACTTATGTTATCACATAGTATAGCAGGAAATATCACATAGATAAGTCACTGGATCTGATACCATTCTGTCATGCCCCACCTTAGGGCCTATGCATTTCACCATTTCCCCACATTTTCCTATTTCTAAGGAAACTTTTTGCCATAATTTTAGCAAAATATACTCTATATTTTGAGGATTAAACATGTGCATGCATTTATTAATCATATCTATCATTAAACAATTGCAATAACTCATAAACCACACACCCGCATCCTAGCCCAGAAATCATATCAGGATGGCAATGGCATACTGAATCTATACAAAGTTTATAATCCATCACAATGACATGCTGATATAATAACGTTATACATAACTATTACATCATACATTAACTCTTATGAATTTACAATTACATCACCATTTAAATTACATAATGACCTTTCAACTCTGAACTCAAGCTCCATGGTTCCACCTATCCACCAAAAATTTTAATAAACTAGGGTGAGTCTGAGCAAACTCAATAAGTAGGTTGAATAGAAAACAATAATAAAATAGCATCATCTTCATAATCATATGATCTAACAAGTTTAGATTATTCTGATGCCCACTCTGGGCATTACATACTATAATTATGCCATTCAGGCACCACCAATCATAATTGTGCCATATAGGCATCATATATCAACTTATGTCATGTAGGCATAAACATACCATATCCTCTTTCTACGAATATACTACCAAAGAATGCTTACCATTCCACTAATACATACAATTATTCAATCCTCACATAAAGAATCCTAAGATATTCTTTATCCCTAATATACTTACATAATAACAACAAGATTTTTAGGATATAACTATTCTCAACAATCTACCCATTGTATATGTCTATTACAACCAACATTCATGGGATATCCAAAATTCCCATATATATATATATATATATATATATATATATATATATGCTCGTAAGAAAATAAAAACAACCAATGGGATAAATACTATCACCTTCCAGCAATATATTTGGAAGAGAGCCTACTTACCTCAGAATTAGTCAAGTCTCATAACTCCTCCAATTCATAGCTTCCAATTGGTCGATAGTCCTATACGCACCACAATGTAATTCATTTATCAAAATAACTTGGCTAATTTCTCTCAAGCAAATGAATTACCTTATTTTGACCCACCAATCAATTCATTGTTGAACCTGTCTACCTTTCAAGTGTATAGCTACCTTTAAAGTGTAATACTGCACTTTAACATTAGCCACAAGGTTACTTAGACTTCATTCATTGCTAATCATTCCTCTAGGGATGTAATTCATGTATCCCATACATAGCCTTTCTCATGGAAGCATTTCATCATGCTAGTTATAAGTATCATTTACTCCATAATGATTCAATGTGGGTAACCAAGGAAATTCATATCCTCCCTCACGTGATTACTTGATAATTCAGTAGACAAGTGATTTAATGCCTCACAGCTATCCATTAATTGCAAGTTGTTCTATAACATGAAATTTGGGGTTTTCACTCTTGATTATACGTCATGATTCCATAGCATATTTAACATCAAATTTACCTAAATAACATATTAATCATGCTTATAACTCAATTAAACCAAGCATAATTATATTTTTATGCAAAATCCCTATGTTTACTATTTACAAGTGACTATTCACAACAAGAACTTGTTGGTCCCAGTAGGATAGGCTAAATCCCAAGAAGGGGAGTAAATTGAGTTTTATAAAATTTACTTCTTTTAACCCCTATTTGATCAAATCTCTCTCTTGCTTTTATGTTGGCATGCTAATCAAAATGAAGCAATGGATAAAACAAGTAAGAACATAAAGGAAAGATCAAGTACGGATACCACACACAACTTATAATAGTTCGGGCCCTCTCTTAGCACCTACTTCACTCTCTGAATCAGCCTTACTTGTTGCACCACTAATCTTTCATGGAATCACACTTGGTTTTCCTGAGCTAACTCAGAACTCATGCACTAGTTTTATCGAGCTCACCAAAAACTCACTATATTGATTTTTACAAGCTTACCAATAACTTTAACAGTGTTAGTTTTCACAAGCTCACCAATAACTTTAACCCTAGTTTTTAAGCTAACTAGTAAATTCGATAAATGAAATAAATGAAATAAGAATTTACACTTTTTGATGTGTTTCTTGTTGATCGCTGAGAAAGACCCTAGATGCAGTTCTTCTTGGTGCAAAAGCTCTTCCCTTATGTTGTGGAGAGAATGGCCTTGAAGGAGATTGGAGAATAAAAGTTCTTTTGGAATATGGATGTGGTAGATCTTAGCCTTAGGATTTGTAAGATGATTTCTCTCTTTTTCTGGTTTGTATTTTCTCTTTTTATGATCTCTATCTTCTATTTTAAACGTTCCTTAAATGCTCCTTAAATAGATCTTGAAAACTTGATCATTGGATGAGGAGCATAGAATTTTCATTACTTGCAATGTTCGAATTTTTGACCATTAGGCATCATCCGGCAATATGGCAAGCGCCTGGGCCAAGCGGCTATGCGTCGGGCAATATGCCAGGTAGCTGAGCCATGCGATTGTGGTTGATTCTCTGGCTTTCCTTCCAAGTGTCGCTGCCTCTTGGCAAGCGGTATGGCAGGCGGCTGCCATGCTGACTATGCTCCCAGGAGTAGGCATAGGTAGCTGGGTACATGTCAGGTGGTTTGCCTTCTATTGCTTTGTTCTTGATTCATCCGATTGTCCATTGGCAGGCGGTATGCCAGGCGGTTGCTCCAAGCGGCTGGCATCCTCCACTTATGTTTTTGCATTTTGCTACTTTTTGAAACTTTGACATCATTTATAACATATTAAAATACATTTGTCACATTTAGTATATATGAAGCATGGATAGGATATTTGATTCATAATTTGTAAGTGATGAGTGTATTAAGCATATTGACATTTATTAGTTCATATACCCATAATTTCTTTGAAGCTCACGTATATACTATGTAATGACAAAGTATACTAAAATAATTATTCAAATATGAATATCCAAAAATGAGTTTTCATAAGTTGTAGATCATAGATAGCCAAAATGAATTTTGTGTTTTGAGAAAGATAAGTATATTTAGGCATGTTGTTATTTTTTCATCTATTAATGATGTCTTCATGTTTCTCTATTCATGAAGACATACCTAATTAATTATACACATGTTTCCTTGAAGTTTATCAAGCATTCTATAATTATCCATTTATGATATACATACATTGTGACGGATGGATATTTGCTTTAATCTGTATGCTTTATATAATCTCATCCAATTATAATTTCTTTCTTTCATAAGTTGATTATTCCATGTAGAACATGTATATATTAATAAATGATCTAAGATATGATTAATAAGGTTCATTGCACAATGGATCATATGATTGTTTTTCTTTGTTTATCAAGTAACAATAGATTCTTGGAAGATAAAGAAAGATGAATGCATTTTGAAATCATTCTAGCAAAGCATTTGCAAGATGAACTATAATAATTTGTTCTTATAGCAGAACATTTGAAATCATAGCAAAGTATGTGTGTATGCTTGTTGCTAGAAGTTGTATTATACATTAGAATATCTATATTCTCTTTTGAAGTGTTTATAATTGGATAAATAGATTATTGGAAGATTGATTTCAATGTTTTTGAAACTTGTTAAGTATGAACTTTAGAGCCTCTGAAGCAATTCTTCAGAGTTTCTGATATGACTTTAGAGGAGTTAATTGGATGTTGTAATTTCAAAGGTTTAAAAGTTGTATTGGGCATGAGCTTCAGAGTATCTGAAACTACTTTAAGTACAAGCCTTATAATTTCTGAGAAATTACTTTAGGACTTGTGAGGATATAGAAATAACTTTTGAATTACTATTAAAATTTCTGAAATACTTCAAAAATATTCTAATAGCATACCTGAGTAATTAACATACAACTTTTAGGCAATGTTTTAATCCTTGTAATCAAGTTACCAATATTATTATAAGATAACTAATTTATGCACATGGATCAACATGAATTGTACATATTAGGCACATGTATAGTTCTATTTTTGGTTTTCTAATATTAGCAATATCATTAGCGTAATGCAAATCTAGTATAAGTATTGTTGTTATCAAAATCGTATGTAACAGTGTAGATCATCATCACAATACATGTATGACTCAACAAAACTCATACATAATCACATTTAATCAATTCCAAATCATGCTATAAACATTATAATTAAGTTATTAATCAAATTCCTTTTATCAATTTATATAGTTTAATATGAATTTTACCTCTAGGGTTACAGTTCACTGATGGGTTTAATGCATAATAATAATTTTCCAAGTCTAAATCATTCCAAAATAATGACAAGATATGCCTTACTTATTTTCCCCATGAATTCAACAACAAATACCAATCATCTTCACCAAAATCACAATTCAGGAATTGGGTAAAAACCCTAGAAACCAAAAATTCACAAAATCAAATAGGGAAAAGTAATTTACCTTCAATTTTGAACATGTCTTCCTCTTTTCCATGAAAATCCATCTCCATACGCATGAATTCTCCCTCAATCATGGCTAAACAAAATTTCTCTTCTTCTTTCATCATCCAAACTGGAGAAACTTAGGCTAGAATGGATGATGGGAGAAGTATTCCTCAAAAACTCCTTGATTTCTACAAAAGAAGGCAAAGAATTGAGCCTTAAAATGATGGGTTTCAAAGTTTGGGAGTAGGGGAAGAAGAAGGAAGAATAATGAAATGAAAAAAAAATCTCAAAACCCAACTTAAAAGGTTGGGTTGCTGACTTAGCCCGCTGGCCTGCACCGCTCGCATTAAATGGCATCGCGGCGTAGCTGTCTGTTGCCCCCTCTTCTGAAGTTGTGTTGTGGCACTAAATTCCTATGTCGCGACACTAATTCACTGCCCTCCTCTTTGTCCTTAATTTTTCTTCTTGTTTCAACCCTTCTTTCCCCATTATTTTTCCTAATTTATTCCACATAAAATAACATAAAAGGCACCAAAATTGTACCTCAATTAACTTATAATCATGTCAAAATTATTAATTCTGAGTATTTCACTATCTAACTTGGATGCTTTTTCACATACCATTTTGGTAATAACAAAAAGGGGGAAAATATTTGTGTGAATGTTAGTATGATAAAATATTTGTGTGAATGTTAGTATAATTTCATTGCATTGTGTTAATGTTAGTATGATTGCATTGTGTGATTGTATATAGATTAATGATTATATATACAATTTACCTATCTGTATGCATGCATGATTAGAATACAATGCACCCATTAAGGGGGAGGAAGCACTAAGTCATGGGGAGCTATGTTAAATATGAATAATCTCAAATTAATTCCCATTTATGTTCTTGTTTTATCTATTTGTAAGGCAATTCACTCAGATATTTTATCATCATCAAAAACCGATAAATTATTGAACCAAACCTCTTCATTAGGCTTGATTTTGATGATGAACATATCTAACCAGCCAAGTTTTGAAGATGAGCAAAAGCACATGAGTGAAAGTTTAAACTACTAATCATTATTTACCAAGTGTATAATAACAAATATTATATCAGGGACATAGCATAAGTGGACAGCGCATATGTACCGCCCTACCCTAGGGCCTATGCATTTCACCATCCTCCTATAATTTTTCTATTTATAAGGGAAATTTTTGCCAAAAATTTAGCAGAGTCTGCCATAAATAATAAGGATCTTAACCTAGCATATATTATTCAAATAAGTCTAAAATTTGCATATTCATAAAACAAGAACATTAACCACATAATAATCACACCCATACCCACAACTACCTACCTAAGATCAGAACTAATCATAATGGCAATCTACCTTCCTAGAACAATAAAATTCCAATCACAATAATATGGTAATTCATTATGACATGCCATACATTTGATTAGACATCAAGTGAAATCTTATAATGTAATTATACAATACACTATAGAATTAAAAGTACAAATCATTATATCACATAGAAAATGTCTTCAAATCTTGCCTCTAAGCCCCAACCCATAGTTGGGATTCTTTAACTGACCTGTCAACTAAAAATTAAAATAAGAAGGCATGAGCCTGTGCAAACTCAGTAAGTAGGTAAAACAAAAATAGTAATAATCTAGTAAATAATATGATCAAAGACAAAACTGTACAAAACCATAGCATGCTCAATTTCATGACAATGTAATATGCCCCATGCTCTACATGCACATATCTTCACAAGGATTGGACACATCCTCAAGTACATTATCCTCTCCATGTTATCCTCATGATCAAAACTCATAGACGATTTCACTATTAAGATGTCTTCATCAATTAGATCCATTACTCAGCATCATCATCAAGACATATTCAATATCAAGACTCACTAAACCAGAGCACAACTCTCTCCCCTCTTCGATGGGCGATCGGTCCATCCCCGCACCCTTTCACTTGTAGCTCACCCATAAGCCGCACCTTGTCCAAGTCCTCACTAACCCTGGTGACACTCCCCGCCCACATCACCTATGGGGTCCACAGGTTCACAACCATCCACATCTAGGATGGAATCAAGTGCCTCATACTCATAAGTTGCGATCATAACATATGCCACTAGGCTTATCCACACCTCACAGGTGTCATACAACATCCATGCTGCATCTAAGCATCCATTCCCCATGGATGTCACATAAAATAACCATGCCACATCAAGGAATCCACAATCATATCAAAAGGTCACATATTATATAAGCCATCAACTAAAAATCACAAACATAGACATTCTACACAAAGGTCACAAGTACTTAATTCATATATACATCATTATCATCACAATATCATATACATTTCAAAAACTCCCTCAAAGCCTCTAGGACTCATGGTATCCATATGTAAGGTAATGGGATACTTCATATCTCCATGCCAAAGAACATGAACACATGGTGCCCATGTATAAAACAATGGAATATCTCCATCCATTCAAACATAAATCACTGAAAAGAAGCCTACTTACCTTAATGGAGAACCACTTCATAAATCCTCAAATTCCACAATTTATCTTCTAATCCACACTCAGATGACCCTAAACATATAACATATATCCAAGTTCAAGTTATATATATGTTTTAAATGGAATTCTTCTTAATTCATAAGATAGGTGAAATCCACATAATCACTTCATTAGAATTTTTCCTATACCCTTAATTAATTCCACATTTCTTACTCATATTTTGTTTATTAATCCAACCATATAAAGACAATTTCCAATGAGTCCCATATTGTTGCCCAATATTAAACCATTCCTTAGGCTTTCATTTAGTATAGTTAATAACCTGCTTTAGGGTCTATTTAATAGCTAATTAGTGTTATAATCAGCCCATCCATACATATTCCACTTCTCATTGAGACATTTTATCAAACAAAACATGTGCATGACTTATTTGCAAATTTTCAACAAGAAGCATAAATTAAATTTTGTATGCAACAACATATAGCCCATAAAATAGTTAATTAACCCTAATAATGAGCTAATTAAGCCCCCTATCCAATCAAATTGCTATCCAATTTGTTATTATTACCAAAACCCATTCCCACGGTCAAACAAGTTGTTGTCCACTTCATGGGCAACAACATATGGGGCTTTCTCATGTCCAATCTCATTCATAATATTGCAATTCATATATAATTTTTTTCCATAAAAATCCCCAAATAATCATGCTAAATCTCCCCCAAAATAGCCCCAACAAAATTGCATAAACCCTAACAAAACATAAATAAAAATCTTTTTGGGGACCTTCACTTACCACCAGATTTCTTGCTATTTCCCCTTCAAAATGACAAGCCAAGTTACATCTCCACATCCTTTCCTTGAATTTCAAAGAGTTGGGTTTCTTAAAAGGAAAAACAAAACCTTTTTCCTTGTCTAACATGTCTAAATGAAAGGGGCCTTAGGCTCCAACAATAAGGTGATGGTTCACACGTCAAAAAGATAATTTTTCCCTAGCTAAAATTGTGTGGAAATAGGCAAGGGAGCTGGTGCAATGGTGATGCTGTCGTGGGCACCCAAATTTAGAACCTTGCTCCAATCTAATTTTCTGTAGTAGTGTGAGTAAGGGTCGATC
>JAYJMB010055608.1:0-27813 GCA_036873735.1 Pouteria campechiana
ATATATATTCTCTCATTCTCTTCTTCAGAACTGTCTTGACATCAATTTTAAATTTTGGAAGAGCATTTATAATTCTCTGAAATTAGATTTCCTCCTTTTGCAACAGATATATCAATTTATTAATTAGAGAAAATAACTAAACTAAATGCTAAGAAAACTTGGGTTGACTCTCAGCAAGAGTTTTGTTAAAAGTCTCAACTTGACTATGACTTTCCATCTTTGAATTGAAACTTAGCTTTTCTATGTTTAGGCTCTTTAAAAATTGGTAGTGACTTATAAAATTTATGACATCATTGAATGATGTAGCATCTTCTAATTCATCTCTTTCAATTGTGTTTATGGGCTCTATTGAAAACTCCTCCATCATTCCATCTACTCTTATCTTAATGCTATTCTTATTCTCGTTGGACAACTTTAACTCTTTAAAAATATCAAACTTCATAGTATGATCTTGGAGTTACATTGACTTTTCTTTTTCCATACCTACAAAAGAAGAAGAAAGAATCATTGGAAAGAATGAATCATTTGCTACATATGTATACCTTAAAGAATGAGACAATTGCTTCAGTTTAAATTTTTCTTTAATCTCCTCCTTTGTTGAACCTTCATTAAGATTTTTAGTCATCTCATTACTTTTTCTTGTGGGAAGACATCTAAAGCTAGAATTTGCTCATTGCTATCATAAGGTTTTTCAACAACTTTGTTTAGCTTCAAATGCTTAGGAAAAGAGATAGGTAGATCATAAGTTGGTGGTGGCTTGTAGTTGAGGAGAGGATCTAGAATTGAGAACACAACTCTTCTTATATTCACTTTCTCAGTACTTGCAAAAATATTGAAATTGTTAATCACATTACTAAATTTATCATCTATTACCTTACCACCTCTTAATGTTGTGATTGCTTTCACTTACTTAGGCTGACTTGATAGCTTTCTAGATTTGTGACTCTGCATAACCTCTGCAATCTGCCTCAACTGAGTTTCCATCTTCTTCATAGTTGCCTCCATATTCTGGAATCTTGTTTCAATTGCTTAGACAAAACTCTACACCATTTACTCAAAAGTGAGCTTTTTAGGTTGAAAATAATTTCTGACTTGAATATGATTCTGATTTTTGTTCTATGAAAAATTGGGATGACTTCTCTAACCAAGATATGGATCATCACAGGGTTGCTGGTTTTAAAAGTTCATTGCATTGACTTGTCCTAAAAAATCTGCAAAACTTTGCTTAGAATGACAAAAATTGTTTGAGTGACCAAAAATATCACAAGTAGAACATACCTCAACATGAATGGGTTGTTTCAAGTTCATCAACATGGAGCACATTATTTTCATTTGCTCGACAAGCTTTAAAACCTATATAGAAAGTTCAGTGTTAGAATTCACTTCATATATTTCTTTGGACTTACCTCTTATATTTTTCTATTATGAGTTTATCCCAAGAGTCTCATATAGATTATAAGTTTTCTCTAGGATATTCTCTACCATAGCTCCTCCTGCAGCATTATTAACCATTACTTGGCATTGTTATGTTAGTCCATCATAGAAAAATTGAGGTAGCAACTCTAAAGGAATATAATAGTGAGGACATTGAGTTAGTAGTACTTTAAATCTTTCCCAAGCCTCATGGAATGCTTCACCTTCCATCTGAGCAAAAGTTGTTATTTTACCTTTTAGTTCTGTAGTTTTAACATTAGAATAAAATTTACTAATGAACTTATTGTAAACTGCATCCCATGTAGTAAGTGAACCAGGAGCCAATGTCATAAACCTGATTTTTGCGACATCCTTTAGGGTTTAAGAAAAACATCTCATACATTGCTGATCCTGCATTAGACCTTACAAAAAGTTTAAATAGTAGAGTAAAAATTAGGCATGAATGTTAAGGGATCCTCTGTAGCTACACCATGAAAAAAAGGAAGTATATTAAAATGTATGTTTCAGCTCATAATTCATGAAGGTGACATTCTAATGGTAGGGCGTGTAAATTCCTTCATCAACTGCTGTGTTTTTTGAGCTATCTTGTTCTTGATATATTCAGCCATTTGTTCTTCTTCCTTGCAATCACAACTCAGCAAAAAGAAAGAAAATTAAATAATTAAAAATTCTAAATATAATAAAATATAAGAAAAAATAAAAAAGATAACTAAATTAATCAAATTAATTTGGAACCAATTCACTGGCAACGATGCCAAAAACTTGATGGTCAAATTATAATTCCTCGCAAGTACTTAAGTGTATAGCAGTACAGTGTGCAAAGCAAGGGTAAATCTCATAGAGATCTGTTCAAACTGATTCAAGTATATTTAGTTACTGACTAAACTATTCTAAATCTAAAGAAGCAATAAAGATTAAAGAAAATCAAATTGTAAAGTGAAATAATAGAAAATAATGACAGTGAGTAATATAAAAGAGATTCACAAGCTACAAGAGTATAGGGATCCGATTTTACCACTCAATGATATCATCTGATATTGGGATTTTGGTTTCAATTCATTATCTTAGGTTCATTTAATCTAATTTATGATTATTACTATTAGGCATTTGGGTTTAAATGAAGTATTTTCTCCCATTCCAATTACCTATAATGTGTAGTGTAATTGAAGTTAAAAACTTACGAAGATTAGAAACCTTTAGTGAACCAAGTAGAATAGTTTAGCATATGACATTTACCTTAACCATCTACTCTTACTATATATATGGTTTAGCATATAATATTTACCTTAACAATATTTTTTCAAATAATCAATTTAATTATAGAATTGTTGATAAGGCAATTAAACAAATTAGATGATTACAATAATTATAATGAATGAAATAAGATAAATTGAATTAATCAACTAATGATCCCTGTTTGACAAAGAATATCAAGGATAGCTATATTATTTCCTTAGATAAAGAAATTTAGTTCATGCTAAAATTAAGAAAAACAATATTCAAAATACTCATATTACAGAACTTGAAATCTCCCTCTTACTTCCTTGTAGAATTCTTCTCTAAAGATATATGCTTCCACTTTCTCCTCTCTCCAAGTCCTTGATTTTTCTATTAAACACCCTTAAATAATCTAATTTAGGATTCTTTTGTACCTCGATATGAATTCTTCAAATTATTTTGTGCATAAAATATGCAATTATTAAAAAAATCATGTTTTCTCACGCAAAGTCTGTCCATTAAGAGTAGTTTTAGTATTTTAATCATAACTTTCTCATATGATGTCCAAATCATATGATTTTTAATTTACCAAAAATATAATTTCAAGATATAATTTGAATACTTTCTTTGAATCATCTTTCATATGTGTTAGAAATTGTCTTAATGTAATAATTATTAACGCACATTGCATTCATAAAATCTCTAGAGATAGTTGTATTATTTTGGCCGTAACTTCCTCATACTAACTTTGAATTATGTGATTATTAATTATTTGGTTAAATAATTTCAAGCGATAGAACTTTTCCGTTGAACACTTTTTCCAAGTAAGCATCTATATATACCAAAATCTTACTTGAACAACCATTAAAATATTACAATTTTTCTTAAGCGTGAAGCATCCAAAAATAAAAGACCTTCTAAAAATAGAAATCCTTCTTCAATTGAATTGCTGCAAACATGTCCCGCCATCTAATTTGAATACAATGTACATTAAAGCTTCCAAAAATACTCTAAAAATAGTGTGTAAAAGTTCTAATTAAATTGTAATCAAAGTATAAACTTCATCTTCAAGCAATTGATCTCAACCATGCATCTAGCAATCTATCTACTAGTTGTCCACTTCATAATTAGCTTCACAATCCCACTTTACTATCATAATTAATGCTTAATTAATGACTAGTATTGATGCTCTCACAATGATACATGTTCTCATGAAGATTGCTGTGCCATCACCCAGATTGATCTAAATTCCACTAATTTACTTGAAACATAAATTAAATTCATTGAGTGTAATATTTGATTTAATATACATATAAATCAATAAAATCATATCAGTTGAGGATCCAAAATTTATAAATTTAGGTATTAAAATATAATAAATTATGAGTTTATCAGGCATGTATGAAGTAATTATATCGACATATCATGATAGTGGAATTATGTGTGCATGTTAAAATTGTCATTTGTTATCACAATGCGACTTGTAATTCTGGATGATGTGTGAGTGTAATTTATTGTGTATAATGATTTTAACACATGTATGAGAATGATGGAAATGATTGTACAATTATGAAATTGACATTTTAGGGGAGACAATGCAAGATTTCCTTAAAATGGTCAATTAGTAATGCCCTAAGAGCGGGATGTTATACAAACAATGGGGGTTGGTGGTTGACTGTTCTTCAACTATAGTGTTGTAGATTGTGTTGGCCATAGGGATCACTTTAATTAGTCAAAGTAACCAGTAATCAAGATTAGTTGTTGAAGATCGCTTTGATACCAATTGTTGGTCTCGTTCTATGGTGGCTCAAGAGGGGAGGGGGTGTGAATTAAGCAACTGAAATTTTGCCTAATATAAAATCAATGTGCTAAAATAACTAAGAAATGAATCATATAGCACAATGCATATGTAATTTTATAGAGGTTTGGCCCACAACATGGTATCTACTCTTTTTCTTTGAGTCAGCCTTATTACACTTAGGTTCCACTAAAAACTAAACACTTATTGGTTTTACAAGCTCACCAACAACTTACACATGTTGGTTTCTAAGATCACCAACAAAATTTTACAATTATTAGTTTCAAAGCTCACAAACAAACTTATACCTGCCAGCTTCCAAGCTAACCAACAAACTTATACAAAGTCACCAAGTCCCTTGCTTGCTTTCCCAATCAATGAAAGTAAGTGTACAAAAAAATGCTTATTATACAGGATAAATTTGTATAGAAATAAGTGCAATGGAAATAAATATAGATTAATAAATACAATGTCTGTCTTTGAAAGATAGCAAAAGGATTGTTTGTTGATTGCAGATTGCTTTTTTGCTCAATGGAGTTGGAAGAAAATTATAATGACTGAGTAAATGCTCTTTTTTACTTCTTAAATTTTCTAACTTGTGTAACTTGTTAGAAAAATCTCTCTTTACTTCTTTTATAATGATATTCAAAATATTTTTATTAGAGAAGATGACGTTCATAAAATGCAAGCGAATTGATAGGATTTTTTAATCGTCGAAGCCCTCTCATGGGTTTTCATGTCTGAAGACTATTCAGCCATGTTTGAGATTAGTCTTTATATCCAAAGTTAAGATTTTAGACTTGCTTCAGTTAATTAGCTTGCAACAGACTTATTTGTCTATGTCTAAAAATAAATTATCATGTCTAAAAATTGAATCATCATGTCTAGAAATGAATCACCATGTCCGAAGTTAATATTTTGGACTTGGACTGGCGTAAATTGCACTTGGTCGCACAACTTGATCCTGACTATGTTTGGAAGTGAGTTGGCTATGTTTGAAGTTAAGATGTCAGACTTGGCACCTTCAGCAATGACAATGTTCGGGATTTAATACTTGTGATTTTCGAAATTAGACTTTTGACGCATTTGGTTTCTTTCTTCAGCCTTCAACATTATCCAAGCTTTGATTATTTAATGTCCAAATTTGGTTCTATAGTATCCAAATTTGACTTTGCTGAACTTCGCTTTGAATTTCTAGGGTCTTGGCTTCTTATTTAGTAATATCCAAATCTGATTTTATGTCCGAGATTGGTCGCACGGTGTTCGAATTTACATCTTCAGTGACCGACTCTTTGCTTGAGTATGAAATTTAGATTGTTTCCTCCATTTTGAAGCCTTGTTTATATCTGAGCTTGGACACTTATCTAAATTACTTTAGTAGTATTTTGAGACATATTAGGAAGTTATTTTATATACTGTTCTTCAAAGTTTTAGTGTCATTCTTTCTGATTTGAGTATTCATGTTTTCTTTCTTATAAACTAGTGGATCTTGTCTTTGATATAGTCTTGTATGCATTGTCCACTTATGTTATTTCGCTGATGTAATGTCTATTACTACACACTTAGAAAATATTGATCAGTAGCTTCAATCATGTGCTTTTTCTCATCATCAAAACTTGGTTGGTTAAACATATTTATCATCAAAATCAATCCACGTAAAGAGGTTTGGTTCAATACAGTCATAGTCTCATGCAAGCCCATGATGTTCCAGGAAAAAATGAACTCCCTGGACACCTGTAGTTTGATACGGTGACTGCAATTTCCTACTAATTGGAGCGCACGCAATATTGCGGGCAGCCGTGGTACTGCCTACACTTCCAATCAAATCATATATAATCATAATCTATGATAAATATATAAATGTAGTATATACTCTATCCTCATCACTTATGTTCAATATTTTAGGGATCACATTATATTATATACGACTTAAATCTAGAAAAAATGGATTGGATAGAAAATTTCCTTTACTAACTAATAAATAATTTTTTTGAATACTAACTCTTACTACTTAATAAATTATTTTTTTATACTAACTTTTATTATGCCCTCGAATGTTGTTATACCATTTTTATCTTCATCAATTATTTTGTTTATTATAGGAACCATGCTATATTATATAAAATAAAATTCTCAAAATATATATTTGATTATTTTAAAATATAAATAATATATATATATATATATAATAAGTAGTAATATATATTTTTAGAATATGTATATAGGTGGCTACAATTGTTGATTTTTATTGTATATATTATTTATCATGTGATGATAAATACATTCTAATTAAATATTAGGAAGCTAACAATGTAGTAAGTATAGAAAAAGTTCCAAATGTAGGAAAATAATTTGCTACCACAACTAGTTGCTATGTTTCAAATGAACTTGAGGAGAAAGAAGAAGAAGAAGGGGCCTGGAAGAAGAGCTACAAGGAGGTGCTTTGTCTGTTAAATTCAAAGAGAAACTTCCACAGACAAATGCAATGATAAAGACAGTTGAAGACGAAGCCATGGTCAAGGAGCATAAAGTTGTTCAAAAAATTCAAACTATCTATACCGACCAAAAAGAATTTGTTTGAGACAAAGTAAGAAAAAGTAATCCAATCAAGCACTCTAACAAATGAAGAAAGAATGAACAGCTACCCAAATAACCATGCATAAAGGAAAGAAAACTTTGTCTGACCTATAAAGTTAAAAAAATGGATTCATTTAAGGATAAAAAGGCAATATGAATAGATAAAGGAATGTAACTTTGGCTGAGCCAAGATAAACAAATTAAGAATGAAGAAAGTAAGTAGTTGCAGATACGAACTCCATTTGTTGCTTGAAGAATGAAGAACAAATGAGGAATTCGAATTTGTCTATGGGATTAAATTTATTTCTTAGTGAAAGCCGAATTAGAAACTGCACAATGATTACAAATGAAGTTGCACAGACAAAGTATTTACTTAGACAAGTGGATTTCAATGCATAGGCATATTCGTCTATAATTTACTACAGACAAACCTATAGACTAAGTGTAGAGCCTAATTTGTCCAAGATAAAGTAAGGGGGAGTTCATCTATTTTCGAACGAATCTTTTACTTTGTCTGTTTGAGCAAGAAAAAGCAGAATTCATCTGCCACCTCAATCAGATGAATGTGGAACAAAAGAAGAACATCATACTTATCTATTTAGGCAGACAAAGCAGAGTTTGTCTGTCGACCAGTTCAACTTTGTCTGCACTACCCAGAGTTCGTCCATTATTTACAACAGATTAATCACATTCACGAAGGGTCGACTAACAAACAAATGTATGGGAGAATTCGTTTGTGACTTATGATAGATGTAGATAGAGAGAGGCTATGATTTACTTGGGGTTAATTAATTTATGTGACTAGCATCCAAATGGCATTTGCACTCATGCTTTCATTATGCAAATTTATTTTAATTACCAATTTTGGCAATAAGCGGCACTGCAAGTTTTTAAGCTGTGACAAGTCAAAAGAGGAACGCCTTTTGACATAGCTCATCTTCCTCACTGAACGACATTGTAGCAACTTGAGACAAATCGAAAGACATGCACTCCAATGGTGGAAATCATAACTATCTTCTTCATTCAAAGCTACTCTCGTTTTTACATTCAACCAAACCCATCTTCTCCAATGGTTAAAATTATCAAGAAGCTACTTAAGAAGAAAAAATGAGATAATTCAAGGTGGTAAAGGAATACTTTTCAAGAGAGCTTAACTTTATGCAAAATTTTTAACCCATGGCCAAGAGCTTAAACTGTCATCTATCTTTATGAGCTTCAATCTGTATATTTTTATGGCCATTAAGTTTACATTTTGAAAAAATCTTTTTGTATTATTAGAGTTGTAAAAGATCTCATCTTTCCCTGTGCTTAAATGTGTATTAGTTTTCTAGTTGATCTAAAAGCTAGTGAGTTTGTGGTAAGCTTGGGAAAATCATATTGTATGAGTAATTGGTGATCTTTAGAGAACCATTAAGTTTGCTGATAATTTTTGAAACTAGTGAGTTTCCTAATAAGCTTGTAAAAACCAAAATAGTCGGGAGCATTATGTTTATGCCACCTGGAGCTAAAATTCAGAAGAGTGTTGAGAACACTGTTTATGCCCCCTGAAGCTGAAATCCAAAAGAGTATTGAGAGTACTATTGTATTTCTATTATATAGGATATAGTGGAACCAAAGGCACAATGAGTGTATGATCTTAGAAGAGTTGACATAGGGATGAGGATCCCAAACCACTATAAAAATCATATTGTTTATATTATTTGTTTATTTGCTTTATCTTTCATTCACTTTATTGTTTTATTATTTATCATACAATACATAACACAAAATCATGCAAAGAGAGAAATAGTTCAATATGGGTTAAGCAATGAATTTTTATAAACCCAATTCACCCCTCCCATTTTGGGTTAAGCCATACTATGAAAATCTGTACTTCACTAATCTGAGTTAGCATTTTCTACTAAGCTTAGGCTCCACTAATACTTTCTTTGATTAGCACTCTTCTGATTAAAAAAATATATTTTTCTAAGCTCACAAATTAAATTTTACAATCTCTAAGCAAGTTTCCTATGTGCTTACAATACCCAGCTACAATTCTCAACTTATAGAAATGTGCCAAAGCAAATAACTATCTACAAATATTAGTGCATCTAGTAGGATGATTTTGTACGATGTTCAAAAATATTAACCACAATAAATTTGACAATAAGCAATAAAATTAATCTCCGAGAGTGGTTGAATGATTGACTTTGAATGTTTTGTTGGAGTGTGGTGCAGTAGAGTTGATCTTGTGGAAAAAATCTTAAAAGCTGAATAAATACTCTTTCTCTCTCTCTCTCTCTCTTTGTTTTTCAAGTGATCTTCTTGCTTTTATGTTCTCTCTTAACTCTTTTTATATTGAAGTTTTTAATGATTGCTATTGTGGTGGCTGAGGCTCATTTAATACTAGGGAACATTCAAAATTTTGATCATTAAGTCATTTTCATGGTTTTAGAGTTTCTGACTTTGCAATATCAAATCCTCTGATATTGGATTATGGAAGCCTTTCGTACATATGACATATTGCCACATCTTTAGATTCTCCAAAGTTAAATTTCAGCTCCTTCAAAGTAGTGATGTGTTGGATCCATCAAGGGTTGACTTCGAAGTGCTTTGCTGATTCCGAAGTACTTATCTTGTGACTCTGAGGCTATACAATGCTTTGTCATATGAAAGCTGACTCCGAAGTGCTCTTAATGACTTTGAGATGTTTGATATATGACTCCAAAGAACTCCATTGTATCCAAAGTGTTTAACCTGTGACTCCAACCTACTTAGCTTTTGACTCCAATGAATCGTGTTATCCAAAGACAGTTTTGTTGACTCTGAAGTCCTTATCATCTATCTTCGAAGTGCCTTATTGACTCTGAAGAGCTTGTCTTCTATCTTTAAAGTATTTTTTCAACTCCAAAGTGATTGTCTTCTATCTCCAAAGTCCTTTACTGACTACGAAGTTATTGAACCATGACTCCGAAGAGTATCTTCTGTCTCCGAAGTGCTTCATCGACTCTAAAGAGATTTTCTTTTGTCTCCAAAGTGCTTGACCAACTTTGAAGTTATTGAACTATGACTTTGAAGTTTTTTTAATAATTCTAAAACTTTATTTTCTTCAACTAAGTATACTTCTGAATATGCTTTTGATTTATATACTTGGTTGTCTAGAGCATTTACTTGGTTTCTTCCTCTGAAAAATTACTTTATGCTTGAAGTTGTCTAAAACAACTTATTCAAGCATTATGAAAAATATTCTCATAAATTAATTTGAACATTTTTTTGTAAATACTTGAGAATAAATTGTTAGTACCTTAATATTTCACTTATGTCTTTGCTCATTATCAAAACATAGTTAGTTAAGAGTGTTTACCATCAAAATTAAGCTAAATAATGTAAACATTCTTAACATTTTTTTGGCTGCATAAAATATTATATGCAGCCATTTATGAATGACTGTATAAAATATTATATGAAGCCAATTTTAGCTGCATTTAATGTTATATGCAACCATTGTTATACATATTATTTATTTTTTTGAAGATTTAATATATATTTTATGAATTTTATTATATATAATATAGCATGGTCCTTATAATAAACAAAATAATTGATGAAGATATAAAAGGGTACACAAACATTTGATTACATAGTAAAACTTAGTATTCAAAAAATCTATTTATTATATAGTAAGAGTTAATTTTTAATCTAAGATCAATTTGTCAAGTGCATCACTTTATCACAAGCTGAATTATTATTATGATTCTTCAAATATAAAATTATAATGATTTTTTTTGGAAAATGTCAAAGTTAGTATACGCGACAAAGTGCAAAAAATCTCATACAAGGCCGAAGCCAATACTGTGGGTGCCTGAGACTATCGCCTGCCAGGAAGGAGTAATTGCATCCTCCTGTGGTACTGCTCATGGTGTTCTAAGAGGAAGTGAACACCCCGGACACCCATGGTCAATACCGTGACAGCCTTCCCTTGCCGACTGGAGTGCAGGTGATACCGTCACCGCCTGCGGTATCGCCTGCCCTTCTAATCAAATTACATATAATCTAAATTTATTAAAAATATATAAATGCAACTATATACTCAATCTTCATCACTTATGTTTTTTTATTTTAGGTATTATATCGTATTATATATCATGTAAATCTAGAAATATATATTCTATTATCAAATAAACAACTAATAAATACTAAACCATATAAAGATAATTCAATTGATATTCATATTTTTACACATATATGTCATATAAATGATTTTCTTAACAAATAAAGAAAGAATGTATTAGACAAAAAACAAACTCTTATTGCATAATAAATAATTAAATTGATTACTAGCTTTTACTACGCAAGACCATGTTAGTATATCATTTTTATCTTCGTCATTTATTTAGTTTATTATGGGAATCATGCTAGATTATATATAATAAAATTCTCAAAAATATATTAAATTTTTAAATAAATAAATAATAAATAAAAGGTGGTTGCATTTAATGTTACATGTAGCCAACATTGGCTGCATAAAATATAGCCGCCTATAATATTTTATGCATCCATTCATAAAGGACTGCATATAATATTTTATGCAGCAAAAAAATGGCTAAATAAAGGACTGCATATAATATTTTATGCAGTAAAAAAATGGCTACATATAGGTGGCAACAATTGTTGATTTTTATTATGGTGAGTGTGTGGCATATTATGTACTTATTAGGGAATTCTAACACCAGATATCCATTATTCAGCTGACACCACACCATGTTAAATTCCTATTCTAATGGGAAACCTCTTCCTACTATAATATAGTTCTGTGAAACTCTGAAACCGTTCCCTAAAGAAAAATTCTAAAAGAATTAGTATGCATATATCTCAAGAATCATTCTCTAATAGGAATCCTTATTCCATTTATGGAAAGATTACGCACATATATTTCATGCTCAACTATAAATATATCATATATGAACTCTCTAAAAAATGAGCTCTCTTGACTTGTCATAATCCCTACTAAGGTCCCTTACTGACTTGAGCGTAGGAGTGCCCATGCCGGGACCATCCCGATGCCTTCTGATATTTTTTCTGTATTGCAGGATCGTCACACAGGATTCTGGGAGAGCGATTTGGGTAAGATCCTAACATCAGCTCCGTCTGTGGGAAAGTTTATTGAAGCAAAGCTATATCCGACAAACAACCAGCCAACATGAATATTCCTCTAAACCCTTCAATAGGGGACAATCATTCTTCTGTTGTTGATCAACACCCTTCAAGACTCAGTTTATCCACTTCTAGAATTGATCTGCTTCTTGAGCAACTACTACAAGTTAACCATGCCATGGTGCAATAGATGATGTAGTAGTAAAGGGAGCAAAGCCAAATCTACGCTAGGATGCTTTCAAATGGCCTTCGAAGGAATCTCCAACTATAAGCATTAGCTCTTAACCCTCCAGTGATCCATAAATTGCTCCTTAGATAGAAGTCAGGAATCCTATAGACTTGCAAGCCAACTGCGAGATTAGGAATAAGATTCAAAGTCAAAACCCTCTCCCGGTTTCACAAGGAGGAGGACCCAATGCCATGCCTTTGTATGAGCTGATCCTAAATAGTTCCATTAATGCAAAGATCAGAGGTCGTAGCTCAAGTTGAAAATCAAACAGTTTTACATTAGGATAAAGAAAATATCAGGAGGACCACCAATCAACCAGCCATATCTACCAATGTGGTCAGGGAGTTGATCCAAAAACAATCAAATGGCAAAACCATCCAGGAACCAAGGGAAGAAGAAGCATAATCACAAGTCCAAATGGAAGCCCAGAAAATCCTGGAGGAAAGAATCAAAGGAATAGAGAGGAGAATTCTCAAAAGACTCATGAACTATGCGAGAATCATTGAGCAACCGCCCTTCGTAAAAGAAATCATGGAAGAACCTCTTCCAAAAGGGTTCAAGTTACCACATGTGGACGCTTACGATGGTACCATGAATATGGGTGATCACCTCTCTAGATTTGATGACCAGATAAATCTAGTGGGAGCTTCTAATACAATTAAATGTCGAGCCTTCCAACCGACATTGAAAGGAGCTGCACTATCCTAGTACCATACTTTGGAGTCCAAATTCATAAGTACATTCAGAGAACTACAAAGATGCTTTCTAACCAGTTTCATTGGACAATGAAGATAAAAATGAACTATGAAGTTGTCGATTGTAGTTCAACAAAAAGAGAGAAAAACCCTTAGAGGATATGTAGATCGGTTCAATCAACTTACGTTTGATATCAATGGACTAGATCAAATCGTAACAATGACAGCATTACAGAATGAGATTAAAAGTAAGCAAATCAAATACCATCTACATTGGAGTCACCTAAAGTCTACTCAAAACTCCTGGAAGCCCTAAACAAGCACATTGATGTAGAAAATTTGTTGAAGCAAACAACTATAGTAGATCCCTGCAACGAGAAGGAGAATTATCCAAAAAAAGTATGAGGTCCTCCATCATTAGATAGTTATGAAAATTATACTCCTCTGAATAGGTCTCGTGCGTACATCTTTCAAGAAATAAAAAATGAAGTCTACCTTCCTCAATCCCGCTTGGTAAAACCAAATCCTAGAAGGCAAGAATTATAGAAATATTGCCTCTACCACAAAGACAAGGAACACGATACCAGAGACTGTAGGCAACTCAGGGAAGAAATTAAAAATTTAATCAAAAGAGGAAGACTACAACAATTTGCAATTAATAATGGATGAGAAAGGGAAGGTACAAACAATAGAAGGGAGGACACTAATAGACAAAAAGAAATGATCCCCAGAGAGCAGGGAAGAGATGCTATAATAGGAGCCAATCTTCTAATAGTTGGGACCATCGAATAAGCCAAGTAGATTAATTGGCTTGAATATTTATGCTATAGTAAATTCATGATTATAATTTTCATATCATTGAGTATTCAATTTATACTTTCTTATAAAATATTATATTTTAATCGATGAAGCATCCTTTATCACAAATGTCTCTACTCCTTTATTAAAGAAAAATTCAGACCAGAAACCAAACTTGTAATAAGAAGGAATTTTGGGAAACCAACCATAAAGATTGGAACCTGAATCTGCAATAAGAAGGGATTTTAGGGAAACAACCATGAAAGCCAAAACCCAAACTTGCAATAGAAAGGAATTTTGGGGAACCAATCATGAAGACCTAAACCCAAACTTATAATAGAAAGGGATTCTGGGGAACCAACCATAAAGACCAGAACCCGAACCTACAATAGGAAGAGATTCTGGGGAACCAACTGTGAAGACCAAAACCCAAACCTATAATAGGAAAGGATTCCAGAGAACCAACCATGAAGATTGGAATCCAAACTTACAATAGGAAAGATTTTAGAAGCATGAAACAGAAGGCTCGAACCTGAACTTGAAATAGAAAGGAATTCTGGAAGTGCAAAATCATGTATACGAATATGCAGAGGCATCGGACAGATCAGCAAAGAGCATTGGCTCAATGGATCCACAAAGACATTAGATGGATCTGCATAATCGTCAGACGGATCCACAGAGAGTATTGGTTAACGGATCCACAAAGAGCATTGGCTTAACAAATCCACAAAAGCATCAGATGGATCTGCAAAATCATCAGACAAATCCGCAGAAAGCATTATCTCAGTGGATCTATAGAGATATCAACGGATCCGTAGAATCCTCAGATGGATCCATAGAGAGCATTGGCTCAACGGATCTGCAGAAGTATCAGATGGATTTGTAGAAGCATCAGATGGATCTACAGAAAGCATTGGCTCAACGGATCTGCAAAAGTATCAAACAGATCTGCAGAAAGCATTAGCTCAACGAATTTCAAAAGCATCAAACGGATCCGCAGAAGCATCAAACAGATCTGCAGAAAGCATTAGCTCAATGGACCCGCAAAAGCATCAGACGGATCCGCAGAAGCATCAGAAAGATCAGTAGAAAGCATTATCTAATGGATCCGCAGAAGTGTCAATGAATCTGCAGAATCCTCAGACAGATCCGTAGAAAGTATTGGCTCAACAAATTTGCAGAGGCATCAGGCGAATCTGCAGAGAGCATTGGTTCAATGAATCCATAGAATCATTAGATGGATCTGTAAAGAGCATTGTCTTAATGGATCTGCAGAAGCATTAGACGGATTCATAGAAAGCGTTGATTCAATGGATCTGTAGAAGTATCAGATGGATCCATAAAAAGTATTAGCTCAATGAATTCGCAAAGTCATTAGACAGATCTGTAGAGAGCATTGGCTCAACGAATCTGTAGAGGTATTAGATAGATTTGCAGAATCCTTAGACGAATCTGTAGAGACCATTGGCTTAATGAATCCACAGAAGCATTAGACGAATCTGCGGAAAGCAATGGCCTAATAGATCTAACGGATCCGCAGAATAGGAACAGATCCGCAAAGGTATAAGACGGATCCATAGAAGGCACTGGCTCAATAGATCTGCAGATGCATAAGATGGATTTGCAAGAGGGAAAAAAATAATAAAGGCATCACATCTCCGTAAATTGAACTTAATAAAAGCAGGGAAGATTGAGTGAAAATGATAAGACAGGTTCCACCACGTCTCCTTGAGGGGGGACTAGTGTTAGGAAATTTTAACATCGGATATCCATTATCTAGTTGATACCACGCCATATTAGATTCCTATTCTAATGGTAAACCTCTTCTAACTACAATATAGTTTTATAAAACTCTGAAATCGTTCCCTGAAAGAAAATCCTAAAAGAACTAGGATGCATATCTCTCAGGAATCATCCTCTAACAGGAATCCTCATCCCATATGTTTAAGGATTACATATATCTTTTATGCTCAACTATAAATACATTAGGTATGAGCTCTTTAAAAAATAAGCTCTCTCAATTTCTCATAATCCCTACTAAGGTCCTTTACTGGCTTGAGCATCAAAGTTCCCATGTCAGGACCTCCCCCAACGCCTTCTGATATTTTTTCTGTTTTGCAGTATCTTCACACGAGATTCACAAAACTCATTAAAACCTCCACTTTCAAAATCTCAATCATTAAACCCATTAAATTATACCAAAGTTTGCTAAAGTCCTTTTCCTAAAAAATAGTCTGATAGGCTTGTACTTAAAAACTCAATAGGGTTCATCAAATTTTATTAGCATTCAGTCAAATGTTGTTAGCATTTATAAGGTTAGTCAAAGTCATTACATTTTAGAAACTTTTACAAAGGTATTACATTTTTAAAAATTTAAATATATTTTTATAAAATTAAATTATATTTTTATTTATAATATAAATAGTTGAGATCTTAAAATAAGTCTATCTATGACTTTTTTCTACTCTCATGAAGGAACATGGTTCCTCTTTACTTAAAAAGCAAATGTTTCTTTTACATTATTTTTTTTCAAATATATCTAAATTACTTAAATTATACATCCCATGGCCTTTTTCATGGTAGTACATGCAGTTTGTCATTTTTTCTCCATTTTGATATTGAAAATATATTTTAAATTTTTTATGTTGTATTTGGAATAATTTATTTACTTAAGATGAATTTAAAATAGAAAATTATCATAACTAAAAATTTAAAGTTTGATTTTTCAACTCCAAATGTTAATCCAAATTCAATCTAAACCCAACCTATTTTTTTAGTGTAAGATTGCAGTTAGGCCGAGATTTTAAAAATAGGTTTACACCCCTAGACGCAATCCTTCATATGCCCCATTGGACTTATGATCGAGAAGGCCTTTTTGTTCGGATAAGTCATAATGGTTGACACTTGTGAAAAAGTGACACTATTTTACTTGTTCAAGGGGCCAAGTTAAAAAGTGTAGAGAGTGGGCCGTGTCAAAGTTTAGGCTGCATTGCAAGAATGGAGGATTATTATGGTTTCCTTTCACAGGTTGTTGGTTAATCAAATGGAAGATAATGGTAGGTGAAGCATGGCTCTTAGGATGTTTATCTCACTTAAGCTCTAATCCATGCACCACCCACTCTCAATGAGTCCAAGACAAATCACAAACACGGAAATGCCTTTGATCCATAATCCAGATGGCTTGGATTATTCTAAGACTTCTCCGTTCAACTCACACTATCCTTAATCGCCTCTCAACCCATCATGTATATATAGATTTTAAAGGCATGCCGAATGGATGAGAGCAATTGTCATGCCCCATATTTCGAGGTGCAACTTGCCTTTTTGCATTATATTTTACCTAAATTTGTCCACTTTTAGGATAGGGTGCTCCCCCCAAAATTTGGCAGAGCCTAGCCCGAATAAGTGATGTTTTTTACCTATATAATTATATATTAATTAAAATAAAATAATAATATAATTTCTAGATGCAAACATCCACTTACCCATGGCCCAAGATCTAGGTAGAATCATGATAGCAATCTACATCCTTAAAATCCCTTAACAAATTGATAATTAAATTATTAAGACACGCCACTACCAACAATATATTAATCTAGTTTCTACAATATTAAATATAGCTTAATTAAAAATCTATTCATTATAATTTTACATCAATTGAAATCATTAAATACAACGATACATATACAATAGGATTCTAATCTCAACATTCAATAATATAATCCAAATGTCTTTAGTATTTCTCAAAAATCCTTTGCTTGACCTTGCAACTAAAAATATAAATAAGAAAGTGTTAGACCGGGCAACTCAGTAAGTAAGCATGTAATAACAAAATATAGTCAATAATCAAGATACATTATATTCATTTCCAAAATAGATTCAGTTCATGTTCAATATTGCTATATTTCAAACATTCCATCTTCATCATCACAATTATCAAATTTTACAATTTACATATATTTCAATGGGATAATCTTCATCCCTTTGAAATATATTTCGACAAACATCCATAAACAAGAATAATGACACATACAATGGGATATGTCATAACCCCAACAATCAAATATTCATGTCATACTTAAAACATTGATAATTTCAATCTAAGGGATACTCACTATCCCTCACAACCAAATAACATCAATGTTAATCAACCATGGGATATCCATTATCCCCATCCAAAACACTCATGCCTGGAAATAAATAAATGAGATAATCATTCCCATATTAATCAAAGAAGAGCGCCTAGTTACCTCAGACCTCTGGCTCCAAATCATTCCTCAAGTTTTATGCTTTTTCATCATTCTTAGATCATCCTGTATAGGGTAATAATCCCAATCATTTATAATTGAAACTCTTAATTTATTTCAATCTAATGAATTCTCATTTCTAGACATAATGAGTGCTTAACCTTAACCATGAGGCCAATTATAGCCATTAATTCTATATCAAATCATTAACATTCTATTACTTTCATTAGGGTTTTCAAAGTGCTTTTATTTCTATCAATAATTCCTTACCATATAACATGAATCATACTTAAACAGCTTAGAATTTATACAATTAAGCTGCGAATACAACTAATTCAGGCTTACATAGGGCAAACCCAAAAACCTTCTTTAATCTCCAACCGGGGAATAATCAATTATTCAATTCTACCAATTCAAATCAACTCAAACAATCCTCAAAATATTATAAATTATACATTAAACCTTTCTCCCATTATTATTTCACAAAGTTCATGAAATTCCTCAAATTTTCTATTTATAGAAACTTTATCTTGGCAAAATCATCAATTTTTATGCCCAAATTAGTTCTAACATATCATTAAGCATGGTTAAATTATTTTCTCCATGATTATCACATTAATTCTATATAAAATCCCCAAAATCTTATTGTTCATAAAACTTACAAAACCATAACTAGCATAAAAACACAATTTTAGATGGGGAGAAACAACTTACCATGTAAATCAAGTATGACTGACATCTATAAATGAAGATTCAAGCTCCAAGCTCCCATTAGCATCTTACATCTAAAGAAAATTGGATTTTTGTTCACTGCCCATTGTGTAAAAATTGAAACCCAAGCTAGAAGAAAGGCTTGAGTGATTGCCCATTTAAATGATTATGTTTCCTAGCAAATCAAGCAAAAGATTTAGCTAAATAGGGTTTAGGGACATGAGAATGCAGTTAGGGGAAGAAACATAATGGAAAATGAAAAATATAATGGGTTTAGGGCTTAAAAGGAATAGATTTTCTGGTGCTCCGACGCATCATAAGACCCTTGTCGTGGCAGAGAAAAGCCTTACCATAGCAAGGACTTGTTGGACGAGCCAAAATATCAATTTTTGGAGCCTTGCTGTGGTAGTAAATGGCCTTGTTGTAGTAGATAATTGCCATGCTATGGCAAGGTCTTGCTGTACGCCCAATATCTATTTTTCTGGAGGCTTGCTGCGACAAGGAAATTTTGTCCCAACATAGTTTAGTATTTTGAGAATAACTTTTGCATATGATGTCCAAATGACCTAATTTTTTAGGCATTAGAAAGATAATTTTAAGAGATACAACTTTAATCTTCTTAACAACTTTTTCCAAATCAACCCCTAAATATGTCAAACATTTTAATAAATTTGACCAATCTTATTCATCTTGTTATTTTTTAGTCATTTGGAATAGTTTTGATGTATTACTCGTAACTTCGTCATATGAAATCTAAATTAAGTAATTTTTATTTCACTGAATATATAATTTCATGATCTACAACTTTTATGTTGAATACTTTTTCAAATTAATCCATTATCTATGTCAAAATTCAATCATAATAATCCCTTTTTCAAATTCAACATTTTCATAATGTACACTCATGCTCCTTTAGTTTTCTTCCAAAATTTCTATTTTTTCTCTCATCTTTCATTCTTAGAATTTTAATCATTAGATTTTCCCTTAATTTCATATATAATCATCTTAAAATGCTCATTTAAGAAATAATTTCTCTCCCAAATCCAAATAATAACTTGTCTATTGCAAGAAGTTATTCATTTTCCAAATTTGTACTTAAACAAAATCATCAATAGCCCCATTTCACATAAAATACTTTAAATATCATAACTATCACCTTCAAAATATCATATACATTAAATAGGATATCTTCATACTAATTTTCATCTCGTTTGAGATCAATTTCCAAACATTACCTATTCAGTTCTTTTTAGCCGAATTTTCTACTATAAGTGACTCCATATGCCATTTTTACTCCAAGTTACATCCAATACTCAAATTGATGTTTTACACACATTAGAGTACATATAATGACTAGTATAGATCATTTGTATAGCTTAAATACATTCTTTTACTCAAATTCTCCTATTGAGTTCTTTTCACATAACTTTCAACTTAATAGTTCAAAATTCCAAAATTATCTCAAAATTTTGATCCAATATCTCATACACATCATATTATACATAATAATCATGCTACATTGGTCATTCAAGTCATATACATGACTCTACTCAAAATTATTATTTCGGTTCATGTCACTCCATTTAGTCTTTCATAACAATTTCTTTATAAAACACTGTGTATCACCTCAATTCCTCACTTTACTGAAACGTAAAATTTTTTCCCCAAATTTCAACACCATAAGTGTTATAAAAATCCCTCATGGAAAACGTCATGTCTTATGGAGAGACATTGCTACGTATCATGGGTGGCAATGTTCAACATCTCCTACTCACACATGATGAACTTTAGAATATATATGAAAACTAAGAAAGACCTTAGATATCAATCATATAGCCAAATGGATCGCATGATTCATGAGTTAACCCTACACTTTGGGAGCTCAACCATGCACTTATTAAAGATACTTGGAGGCTACAACCCTAAAGAAAAAAATTACAACTCAATTTTCCCCATACTGACTTTATGTCATATTATTGTTTAAGCATTTCCAATCTCTCATATAATGCTTAATTTGTGCGCATATCTACTATGTATTCACAATCATACCATAATATAATTGTTTGGCAAGAGAATCACATGTAGATATCAATGTGAATAGAGTTTTCAGTCCAACTTCTCAGATTATACCTATCTGTTTTAGCCAACCATTTTTCCGACATGTCTTGCAAGGTCCTATCAATCATAACCCTTTGATAAAATGTTATGATAGCAGTCATTGAATTGTCACTTCAAGATATATCAAAAAGTCTCTCGAAGCTTCCTAGAAAGCTCATCTAGCCTTTAAAGAACTTATACACTGAGGAAGTAGGGATACTTTTGCTCACTTTTTTTACTTTTTGCATCTAGCAAATGTGGTATAATACACATTTATAGTGGAGACAATTCTCAAAAAGAGTGCATGTCCTTCTCAAACATTGTACAGACCTTAGTTTATATACACAGTTACTCTAACTATGTCTAAACTTGAGCTCACTTGATAGCTGCCATCTCCAAGTGCTTATCAAGGTCTCATATCTAGCTATCTTATGAGTATAGGGTTACCAATAAAACCCTTAATTATATAACTAATGATCTTAACTTGATTGTCAGTTAAGTCAACACAAGCTTAAGTCCAACACCCCTCATGTGTGACAAATAAGCGGTCTCATCTTTGCACATTCACCAAATGTCAAAAGTGATTGCCTGTATGAGTAGGCCAATCTCTCTACCCATATGACATATATGTTTTATTTATGAATAAGTGTAATGTTTCAAATATAAATAATTGATTCCAAATCAAAATGTATTTATTCAACAAAAGTCAATAAAAGAATAATATAAGTGATGCAGTCAAGACCGACGAAATTCTATGGATTTAACATGACTCATAAATACATCTCTCATGATAGGTTTAGTCAAAGGGTCAGCTAACATCCTATGCATGTAGACATACTCATTTATCATTAACTTTTGAGCTACGATATCTCTTACAAAATTATACTTGATATCGATGTACTTGATTCTACAGTGATATATAGAGTCCTTTGTATGTGCAATAGCTACCTGGTTATCATAATATAAATATACAGGCCCGTCAGCCAAAACATTGACTCTTAGTATAGTAGGATAGTAGGAACCTCCTCAACCAAATTGTCTCTTGCACTGCAGCTGAACATGCTACGAACTCAGCCTCTATGGTTGATAATACTACGCATGACTGCTTTTTGCTACTCTAAGATATCATTCCATTGTTTAGTGAAAAGACATATCTGGATGTAGATTTACTCTTGTCAAGGTCATCACCCCAATTAACGTCAGTATATCCCCTTAGTTGCAGATCATATCCTTGATAGCAGAGCATATAGTTCGCAGTGCCTTTAAGATATCTGAAAATTTGCTTAACAACTTTCCTGTGCTCACGTTATGGATTCGATTGGTATCGACTGACTAACCCTACAACATTACAAATATCTGGATGGGTACACATTATGATATACATCAAACTGCCAACTGCACTAGTATAAGAAACTTTCTTCATGTCATTGATTTCATCTAGGGTTTTTGGACACATTTCAAGGTTCAAGCCATCACCCTTAGCGATAGGATTGTTTATGGGATTACAATTCTGCATTTGAAATTGCTCAAACACTTTGTTGATATATGTCTCTTGTGAAAGAGATATCAACTTTCTTGATCGATCTCTTAGGATCTTCACCTTGAGGATGTAGCTTGCCTCACCCATGTCCTTTATCTCAAAAGTTGAGGATGACCATTACTTTATAATGACAACAAACTCTTTATTCTTTTTGGCTATAAGAATATCATCCAGATATAAAGATAATATCACAAAATCATCTTTAAACTTTTTGACATATAGACAATAATCTTCATGGATCAGTGAAAAACCAAATGTTAATTTTGCTCGATAAAACCTTAAATACCACTAATCCATAGATCAAGCAGTTAAATCTACAAACTTTTTCTTCCTGACCTGCTTTTACAAAGGTAGATAGCTAATCCATATAGATCTCCTCATCCAATTCTCCATTGAGAAATGCTGTCTTTATATCCATTTGATGTAATTCGAGGTATAAATATTCGATGATGGCCAGAATTAATTGGATTGAGGTAAATCTCACCATAGGGGAGAAAGTATCCTCAAAATCCATACCCTCCTTTTAGGTGAATCCTTTCGCCACAAGGTGTGCTTTATACCTTTCCATAGATCCATCTGCCCCGTGCTTGATTTTGAGAACCCATTTATTCCCAATAGCCTTGTGTCAAGGTAGAAGATCAATCAAGTCCCAGACATGGTTGGATCTCATAGAGTCCATCGCCTCTTTCATTGCCTTTTGCCATTTATCCTTTATAGGACATGAGAGCACCTCAAAAACTGTTTTAGGCTCATCCTCATCCAATGGAAAATCATAAGTGCCCCACCTTTGATTAAAAATCATTAGCGTTTAGTAATCAGATGATTACTTCTCTTCAATTGGGGTTCCAAAGAATTTGGTTGAATGCTCCCACTTAAAACATGCAGTTGAAGTGGACCATTATCCTCATCAACAGATCGATTTTGCCTGCTAATTTCTTCGAATTCATCCATTTCATAAAATGGAATATTTCTCTTAATATCTCCTCTTCTAGGGAATTCATTCTCTAAGAATGTTACATCTCGTGATTCTATTTCAGTTATAGTGCCATTATTATGTTCACCAATGAACACGTATCCCTTGGAAGAATCAGGATATCTAATAAAAATACACTTCTTTCCTCTTGGTCCCAACTTTCCATGTTTGCGAGATGTGTTATGAATATAAGTTGCCGATCCCCAAGGCCTCAAAAGGCTAAGATCAGGCTTCCTTCTAGTCTATAACTCATAGGGCATTGATGTGACTAATTTAGAGGGTACATAGTTAAGTATATACGCAGCAGTCAAAAGAGCATCTCCCAAATAGGAGATAGGTAACTTTGCCTGCGCCATCATAGATCTCACCATGTCTAATAGGGTTCTATTCCTCCTCTCTACAACACCATTTTGTTGCGGAGTATATGAAATTGTCATCTGCCTAACTATACCCTTTTCATCATAGAATTTCTTAAATTCTTCTAACAAGTATTCATGCCCTCGGTTTGTTTGTAATCCTTTGATTGTTGTGTTTAACTGATTCTCAACCATTTGTAAAGTTTCTTAAAAACAATCCAATGCTTCAGATTTATGAGAGATTAGGTAAACATATCCAATGTGTGTATAATCATCAATAAAGGTAATAAAATAGGAGGTACCATGCCTTGCCCTCACACTCATAGGACCACAGATATCAGAGTGAATAAATTGCAATGGTTGAGTGGCATGGGATGCCTTTCTAAAAGGCTTCTTGGTTGCTTTACCAGCCAAGCAATATTCACACACTAGTAATGAAACTTTAGCGAGTTGATTTAATCGTCCATCTCGAGCCAAACGATTCATCCTGTCTTCGCCTATATGATCAATCTAGCATGCCATAATACATTATCATTCAAACTCATAGAACATGACAAAATTGCAAAATAATTTCCAATATTTCTAGAATTTAAAATAATAAAACCATTAGATATTGTTCCATAACCAATACAAGCAGTTCCTTTCAAAATTTGAAGTTTATTGCTAAAAAAATGTAAATTGAATCCTAACTTAAGAGGAACAGTAACGGAGACTAAATTCCATCAAATATTTGAAGCATATAGGATGTCATTCAATAGTAAACTTTGTCTCCCTTGTAAGTCCAACTTGCATATTTCAATTACATATACTTCTACTTTGGAATTATTTCCTACAAATATCCACTAAGATTTTGCAGGTATTCGATGGTATTCCACAAATGCTGCACGGTCTCAAGCTATGTGGTCTGTTGCTCCTAAGTCTATAATTCACAATAGATGAGATTCTGTTAGCATGACCGAGCTAGAAACATATACACAAGAGAGAGATTATGGACTAAGAGTTACCTTCTTCGCCTCAGTGTAGTCATGAGGGAAGTGTCCCAGTTAACTACAGTTGAAATACTTCAACTTGCTAATGTCTTTCTTATTATTTTTACACTTCCCTCTTTTGTGCTGGATGCCCTTGCCTAGATTTCCTTGTTCAGTTTGCTTCCCTTTTGATTTTTAGTTCCTCTTATGCTTAAACCATTATTTTTGGGCGTGGAATCAAACTACGCCATCAGAGCTTGAGAGGAGGGCTTGACCGTAACCAAACGATCATCCTCCAGCTCTAGATGGTGTGCAATATCATCAAAAGTTCTTATGCTATCATGGTGAGTCATATTCACCTTCATATACTCCCATGAATTTGGGAGAGTCCGAATCATGATTGCAACTTGTTGCTCATATGAAAGCATATGGCTAGTGGTTTGTAGTTGTAAAATCAGATTGGACATCTTCAAGATGTGTTGCCTCATGATATGTTCAGGGTTCATCTTATAATTCTCAAACTGCAAGGTGAGCCTTCTAAGTTGAGCTTTATAACTACTGCCATATTCATTTTTCAGAGTCTCCCATAGGACTTTGGCAGAAGTAATCCCAGTGAAAGCAAACATAAGATCATTCCTCATATTGCTAAGCATTGCAATGCGAGCATGGGAATTTCTTTTTTGCCATTCAGGATATGCCTTCAATTGTTCTGGAGTAGCTCCCTTTTGTGCTGGAGTAGCATCTCCCTGAGCTAGAGTAGCATCCCTTTGAGATGGAGTAGCTTCCCTTTGGGGATCTTCCATTGTTACTGTTAGGACATCACTAATTTCCTATTCTTCTAGCATGTATTCAATTTTGAGTTTTCATATTTCATAATTTTTCTCATCCAATTTGTCCATCTGACTAAGATCTGCTCAAAGAGTCTTAGTTGCCATGGTCACAGTCTAATTCAAGTAACCTATGAGGCATCAATTGTTCTTTTTAGCATTTATTCATATTATAAAACATACTTTGCTATATTATTACATAAGTTAATAATATTTTATTAAATGCATGAAAAGAGAAAGCATGCTATGCACATAGTCATCAAGTCACATACATCTATTCCAATAAAATCAACATATGAATATGTGTAAAGTTAAGTAACCCAGGAATTCAATTATATGCGCGAAGCATGTTAATTAAGTGTATAAAGTGATGAATTTTTAAAATAAATTCCTATTAACTTATTAAATACATATGTGAGAACCCCTATAATCCTTCCAATATACTTCCAATCACCAAAAAAATGAATAAGTATAAGCTATCATTAACACAATTTTTCAAAAAAAATACATATAAATTCATGATTAATCATTATAAAAATAAAAATCATATTTAGAGGTCTTATTTGGCAAATCTGAGCCCATAGATGAATTCAGAAGGTTGAAAAAACTCAAAAATGACTATTTGGGTGACTTTTGGGTTCACCAAAAAATTTGGCCGTTGGTCACCACCTACCGGGCCACTCCGCTGGGCTTGTTCTATGGGTTGGCCTGGGCTCGCTCTGCCTGGGCCTAGTTAATGGGCTGAGCTGGCTTGATAGGCCTGAATAGGCAAAGCCCACCTAACTTAGGGCATGGTTCGGGCCCATCCGGCCCACTAGCTATAGGTTGCAAAATTACAGAAATTGCCCTTGACTTTCGAAAATACGCAAAAACCACCCTGACTTCTGAAAAATTTCATAAACACCCCTGAATTTTTTAAAATTACAAAAGACCCTAATGTTTTGTAATATTTGCACTTTGGCCCTAGGTCATTTTGTAAAATTTGAAAATCACAGGGATTAAAATGAAAAAATTCCATCTTCCCTGTAAAGTCGAGACAAGCATTGCGTTCAGAATTTTTTTTTCAAAAATTCATATCACATATAATATGTCATTGGAACCTCCTTATAAAGTACCACATGGTAGTACCAATGTATCATAGTTCAAAATTTTCACCATTAATGAAAAATTTACAAATTTCTCATAATTAACTATCAAAATGGCAAAACACATATCTCATTTCCTTCCTCTTGAGCCAAGGAAGATATCCAATATCTCTGATACCACTGTTAGTTAATCAAATGGAGGATAATGGTAGTGGAAGCATACATCTTAGAATCATTTTATCTCACCTCTTAGGATTGTTTTATCTCCCTTAAGTTCTAATCTGCACACCATCCACTCTCAACGAGTCTAAGGCAAATCACGAACATGAAAATGCCTCTGATCCACAATCCAAATGACTTAGATTATTCTAAGATTCCTCCGTTCAACCCACACTATCCTTAATCGCCTCTCAACCTATCACGTATATATAAATTTTAAAGGGCATGTCTAATGAATGAGAGCAACCCCTCATGGCAAAACGTCATATCTCATGGAGAGACGTTGCTGCCTATCATGGGTGGCAACGTTCAACATGGGTGATTGGGGCGAATATGCCTATCAAAGAACAACTCTTATTTCAGTGATTGAAAAGTAGAAGAAGGTTGAGTTGGTTGAGTTTTCGGCCACAGACGACAACCATAGAGATTAATCTTAGAAGAAAGAGCAGTAGATCTTAATTAAGAACTGACTCAAATAATTGTGTTTGACAGGTGAATTTGTTCTACCCATTCTCAGATGTGCAGACCAATCCAAGTCAGCCATGATCACGCGCAAGAATTCAAACGATTATCTGGTCGATGGGCAAAAGTGGACTGCAAGGTAAACGAAGGCCTTAATTGTGCAATTAATTTCTATATAGCTCGGAAACATGACTTGTGAAATTTCAATGACCGAGATCCAAGCATATTAATAACCAAGATATTATCAACACATCTTAAACAGAGAAGCTGGAGTAATTCTGGAAAAACCAAACAGAATAAACCCATTGGGTTCCGTTAATGTAACATCGAATGGTTTATATCGATGCATTATCAAATTTTCTAAGAATACTTTAGTTGAACTGAGGAAGAAAATTGGCCGCTAGGTCTTCTGCAACTCTTTTGTAGACAACTTCAGTTGGATGGAC
>JAYJMB010055619.1:0-22151 GCA_036873735.1 Pouteria campechiana
TCTCTCTCTCTCTCTCTCTCTCTCTCTCTCTCTCTCTCTCTCTCTCTCTCTCTCTCTCTCTCTCTCTCTCTCTGTATAGCACCCTAAAAAATTCCACTTCCACATTCAAGCGATGGGTTCTCCCGCAGTAGCCGTTCGGAGCTGTTCTTTCCCGCCAATTTCGCATTCCGATTCAAAAGCCAACTGCGGCCAACCTCAGAACCAGACCATCTCTCTCTTGCAGAGGTGTAAAAGCATCAGCCAATTCCCCCAAATTCACGCCAAAATCATCAAAGATGGCCACCAACAAAACACCCACCTTCTCTTTCACGTCCTTCGTTTCTGCTCGCACCGCAAATCCATAGACTATGCGTCCAAGATTTTCGAAAAGATCGAAAACCCAAATGTCTATCTCTATACCGCACTCATTGACGGCCAGCTTGCCTCCGGTTCTTACCTCGATGCCATTCGGGTCTACTCCCGGATGGTGGGCGAGTCTGTCGTGCTCGACTCGTATGTGATTTCATCTGTTCTGAAAGCTTGTGGGTTCCTGTTCGATTTGCATGCAGGGCGTGAAATTCATGGCCGTGTTTTGAAGCTTCAGCTCAGATCTGACCGACCCATTAGGATGAAACTCATTGAATTATATGGCAAATGTGGGGAGTTTGCTGACGCCCTACAGATACTTGGTGAATTTCTTGAGAGAGATGTTGTTGCTTCGACCGTCTTGATCTCTTGCTATGCTGATCATGGTTTGATTTATGATGCCCGAATTTTGTTTGAAGAGGTCCCTGAAAAAGACACGGTGTGTTGGACCGCTATGATTGATGGGTATGCCAGGAATGGTTGTATGAATGAGGCATTGGAGCTGTTCCGGCAGATGCAGAATGAATATGTAAGGCCTAACGAGGTCACCATTGTTTGTGTTTTATCGGCATGTTCACAGCTAGGGGCATTGGAGCTTGGTAGATGGGTTGAATCTTTTGTTTTTAAGTACAATATCAGGCTGAATGTTTTTGTGGGATCTGCTCTCATAGACATGTACTCAAAGTGTGGAAGTTTGGAGGATGCATGGAGAGTCTTTAGTGAGATGCCAAAGAGAGATGTTGTTGCTTACAATTCAATGATTGCTGGGCTTGCATTGCATGGGAAGAGTAGGGAAGCAGTGGAGATTTTTAGGCAGTTGATATTGCACAGACTGAAACCAACAGGGGTAACATTTGTGGGTGTTTTGAATGCTTGTAGCCATGGTGGTTTGATAGACTTGGGATTTGAGATATTCCACTCCATGACCAACGAGTATGCAATTGAACCACGGATTGAGCACTATGGATGTATGGTGGATCTTCTTGGCCGAGTGGGCCGCCTAGAAGAGGCTTATGATTTCATCAGAAATATGAAAACCAAACCAGATCATATTACATGGGGTGCATTGCTTGCTGCATGCAAAATCCATGGGAATCTCACATTGGCTGAACGTGTAGCAGATATTCTGGTAAATGATGGAACTGCTGATTCAGGAACTTATGTTCTTCTAGCAAACATTTATGCAGCATTGGGAAAATGGGATGCTTCAGCTCATGTGCGGTCAAAGATGAAGGGGAGGGGCATTCAGAAGGAGCCTGGCTGTAGTTCTATTGAAGTGAATAATGAGGTCCATGAGTTTCTGTTGGGAGATCTCAGGCACTCACAGCGTGAAGAAATCTATAAAAAGCTTGAGGAATTAAATGAGGCTTTGAAACTAGAAGGCTACAACCCAGCAACAGGTGTTGTCTTGCAGGACATCGAGGAGGGAGAGAAGGAATGGGCCTTGGCAATCCATAGTGAACGGCTTGCACTATGTTATGGATTGATATCAACAAAACCGGGGACAACAATAAGAGTTGTGAAGAATCTGAGGGTTTGTAGCGATTGTCACACAATGATCAAGCTTGTTGCAAAGATCACAAGACGGAAAATCATAGTAAGAGATCGACATCGTTTCCATCATTTTGAGGATGGGTGCTGTTCGTGCCATGATTACTGGTGAAAAATTCTTTGGCTTTCAAAAGGAAATGGTACTTCCATAGTTCAACTTGAACCATTCAAGCAATTTTCCAGTGTGCTGGTGCCAATAAATAGGCTATTTTATATGCGATGCCCTAGAGTAAAAACCTGGCTGACGCATTAGTGTGTCTACTGCATGGAGGTGATTGGTAACTTTTCTGACTGCTGCTGATGGAGGGAGGAGGGGAGGAACAATTTCTTCAATCCCTATGGTGGCCTTAGAAGCTAACAATGCTATAGTGCATTTTATAAGGTATCTCAATTGGGCACCAATGCCATGCACCTTCAAAGTTTGAAAGGGCACCAATGCCACCTCAAGTTATGATTGTTGAAGATTTGCAAACATTTGATGTGAGTCTTGACAGAATCCGAAGGGAAGTAGGCAGGGCCATCAATAACATGCACTTTCAAAATTTAGAAGGGCACCAAAACAACACCAAGCCTATCATTGCTGAAGATTTGCAAACATTTTGATGTGGGTGGCGACAGGATGCAGAGGCAGGGAATTTATTCAATACCTGAGGTGGCCTTAGAAGCTACTAATAGAATGATGCATTTTGTAAGGTATCTCAAGAGTGCACCAATTCCATTCATTTTCAATGTTTGAAAGGGCACCAAAACCACCTCAAGCCAGTCATCTTTCATGAAGATTTGCAACGTTCGATATGGTTTGTGACCGAATGCATATCCTACATCATTAACTCTACCATAGATTTTTGGATGGAAAACATCTCGTTTGGGCAGTCTGTAAAATCCACTAGCCATTTACAAAATGAACGAGTTAGTACATTCCCCAAGTTGGATTCTTTAACATTGAACTTTGTCTTCCCTGCGCGCATTCATTTCTCATGCAATTGAGGATTTATAAGCTTGATAAATCGACAGCATCTCAGATATCTAATGCATGAAAGAGGCCTCATATGTTAGGTTTGGTGTGGGGCCTGTTTAACCCGTTTACAATTCCATAGTGAGAACATATTCAGCACTTCCCCAAAGAGATGTATCTACAACCTACAAATCCTTTAACTCAGCTGCTGCTACTCAAGGCTGCAAAGCCTCCACCTCTCATCATCTGTTTGAATTCCTTGAAATCCACCATCCCATCTCCATCCACATCCACCTTCCTGATCATCATCTTGCAATCCTCGACCGTCCGCCCTTGCTTGAGCCCCAAAGAAGCCAGGACCGACCTCAGCTCTTCCACGGTGATGAACCCATCGCCGTTCTGATCAAACACATTGAACGCAGCCCGCATGTCCTCCTCCTCGTCCTTCTCGTCCATGATTGTTTGATACAACTCTCCAAACTCATCGATATCGACGCAGCCATCTCCATTGGCATCAATCTTATCTATCATCGCAACTAATTCCTTCTCAGGAATGATGATTCCTAGTTTCTGCAATTTGTCTCCTAGCTCACGCCTGGTGATTCGGCCGTCGCCATTACAATCGAACATTTGGAAGACCCGTTTAAGCTCTGCGGGATCCATTGATGAAACAGATGCAAAAGAAGCAGAAGAAGAGTGCTATTAGAGCAGGAAATTTGCTTTGTGGGTCCTAAAAGGGTTCCTGCAGGAGGGAAGAAATGATGCAAATATCATTCGATGGACCTGAGAAAATGGGGGAGAATGCAAAATACTTAAAAAGAAAATCGTAGGCTTTTGAGGCATGCGTTAGTTGGTTAGTTATGAGGAGAAAATTTGAGGCCTTCCAAGTAGCGGTTGGCTGGCCGCAAGATCCGTTGACAGCACAAAAAAACATAGGTGAATGGTGAAAAAGGCTGGAGTTCATGGCATTTGATACACAGGCGCAAAAATGGCTGACATGGCACCAGTAAATTAACTTAATACAAAAAAAAAAAAAAAACTTGCTATTACTTTCTGGGTTTATGAATGTACGCATTGGAGATTAGTGAATGGATTTTCTGGTTTTATGAATGATGCTTTTGAGATTAGTGAGTGGTGGGCCATGTGAAGATTGATCATGACATGAAACTAAATCAACTGTCATTATCTGGGCAGACAGCTGGATTTGAACGGAGGAGAAAGCCCACAATTTGTTGCTTAAGCTTCCAAAAGAAGGGATTTTAATTAACTGTTTACTGTTGAATCCACATATGCCAGTTCACTCCAATTCAATTTTCAATAGTGAATGTTTAATTGGTCGCCTCAATCCACACATGGACATGGTGGATGTTAAGGGCTCATTTGGCAATGGAGAAAAGATGTGAGGAAAAAAATTATATAGAAAAATGAGTAAAAAGAGAGGGAGTGAGATAATGCGATAGAAGATAATAATTAGAAGTACAGTGAAAAAAAGCAAAATATGTGAACTTTTTGTATGAAAAGAAATTAAACAATAACTAAAAATTTATAAAGAAAAAGAGAGTTGTTGATAGTAAAGATATAGAATCACATTAAAAGGTATGTAAAAAGAGATGAAAAAAAGTGAGAAAATTTTTCATATTTTTTTTCTTTATTATCAATTTAGAGTCCAAGGAATATTGAGAGAAGTTTTAGAAACTAGGAAAAAATGATGTTCATGGCCACCCTATTGAATAATTTAGAAGGGAAAAAAAATTGCAAACATCTTTAATTTCATCAAGGCCACCCCATTGATGAATCTTAAAATTTTAATACTACCAAAATTTCAAAAATTGGAATAATTTGAGAAGTAAGTGAATTTTAGAAAGAAAAATCTAAACATATCCTTGATTTCACAATAAATCTAAGAAAAGATGATGTAAATAGAGAAATATTAAAAATAATATAAAAGGAGAAATATAAAAAATATATAATTAAAAATAGATAAAATAGTATAGAGAATATGAATATATATATATATATATATATGTGTGTGTGTGTGTATGCATGTGCATGCGTGCGCATGAAATAAGAACAAAATAAGGATAGTGATTGTAGAAAAAGTTAAGTAATACATGGAAAATATAAAATTTTATAGAATATATTAATAATAAAAATGTGAATAATAATTGAAAATATTGAAAAAATAAAAAAAATAAGCAAGCGTTTACCTTATTTAGATTGGGATAAAATAGAAGAATATCAAATAGAATGCAAAAGGAGTTGTAACATGCATATTGTGAATGTTCTAATGTCATCATGCTAAGCTTTTTTACATACTTCATATTGAGATTAAAGAAAATAAAAGCAAAGAAAATGCAAAAGGAGAACTGAAGGAATGTGATGATATCAAGAACACGAAGTAAATCAGTTATGAAATGAATATAAATGAAATAAATATTGTTCGGGTTGTCCCAAATGGCTTGTGTGCATACTTGGTTTTCTTATATTTGACACAATGAGGATTCCTGCTAGGATTCTTAAGAAATACGCTTGGAAGAGTTAGATTTTTCTAAAAAATATATATATTTAATGTATATCATAATCTAAAAAAATAAAAATTATGTATGATTAAAAAGTAAAATATTATATCAAAATAAAAAAAGACTTTTATCCCCTTTTTCCATAAAAAGCTTTTACGTGGGTCTAGCATAAGGCAAACACACGTGCTTCAACCAGTGTTATCATAACCAAACCAAATTGGCAACCGATTTACATGAACCGGTTGCTTGACTTGATTAGCACATATTAGTTTAATGGTATATTTTTTAAATTTTAATATTATTAATAGAAGGAATGAAGGGTTGCCACCCGTAAATATAATAAATGCATGATTTATGACACAACTGACAACGACTGCGGTTTTCTTTAAGCATATCTATTTATTTTATATTTTAAACAACAGATTTTATTGCCAGCTGCTTCACTTTCAAATAGATTGGCCGACAAGCTAGCCTTCTATTGTCAAACGACCATATGTCATTTAGACCTGATTTTCAAAGTAGAAGTCTCCATCCATGATTTCTACCTACTTTAGGATGTGGGCAGGAAAGTTTGAAATTCGGAGGCCTCTGCTTTAAGGTGCTCATCGATCTCCTATCAGGATTCATACTTATTTAAACGTTCGAACATCCCAAAAGCAAACATATATCAATACATTGAAGATCTAATCCGTCTATTGCAATTTTCTTACCTCGATTTCCTTCCCCACTAACAATAATTACGTTATCTTTTACATTTTTCTGATGAGAGCTAGATTGTGGATATAGGTTAAGAGAGATTTTTAAATCTTTGATAGACCTAGAAAAAGGATAGATTTATATGGAAAGGAAATAGAAAGTTTTGAATTTCAGAAAAAAATCATTTCTTAAGTATTTATTTGATATATTTAACTAACATAATAACTCCATATTTTTGCCATCCTTGCTTTTATTTTCATCCGGACTACTTTGACTTTATTAACTTGATTTATGTATAGGCGGTGCTATTTTATACTTCTCTTCCAATTTCTTTTCCTAACAAAATATACATCAAAGGAAGCTTAACCTTTTTTTATATAAATTTATCCTTAGTTTGAGTTATATAAAACTTAAAAGTCCCTTTAATATATTCAGATTTTTGATAATATCATGTTTCCTAAATATATATTTTTAACATTTATATGTAATTTATTTTAAATTACACACCACAATTATCTAATCAAATTTAAGTTTACTATTATATTTATTTAGTCAAGATAACAAATATTATTTTTTTTTGATGCGAATCTTTCCAAGTATCATCGACTTTAATATTAAGAGGAATTTTTTTTGTCTGCTAAAATTTCTAACAAATTAAATTATAGAGTTATAAATAAATAAATAAAGATAGATATGATGCTTGACTTGAATTTAATCAGAGTATCATCCTGGGCTTCAAAAGCTGAAGCTTGCAACATGTTGTACCTAAACAAATCACAATTTGGTATATTTTTTCCATCCATTTTTGTTCTTTTTTTTTTTATCTTTGATTATAATCCATCCAAAAAATGCCAATGGTCATCAACAGATTAGTTCGAGAACACGTGCTCCCAATTCACACGTGTAAGAGGGTTGCACGAGAAAGCGTACTCCCTCAATATTAAGACTTTTCTTATTGGCCGAGAGTGACTTCGGACGATAAGGATCGCAAGGAGATAAACCCGCCGTGTCTAGTGGCATTTTCGATATTTCCGAGAAGAATATGTGCCTTTTCGTCTTCATACGGTGCCATGCGTGTGGACGGAAGGTTGCGTGCTCTCGCGCCATCTGCTGAGTTAAAAAGCAAATCTCAGACGCCAGGGATTTCGGTTTCGGACATCTGGGCTTGCTCTTTTCAACTATATGTCCGAAAAAGAAATAAAGACGCACACTCTCTAGTGATTTCTTGATAATTCCTCTGCAGCTGTTTTCGTTACCCTCTGATGAAAGTAAAAACAAGGAAGATACGGTGTGTTTTCCAGGTAATTTCTAGTGTTATTCTTTCAAATACCTGAAAAAGGTGTTTCTTTTCTGGCTTTTCCATCACGTCCAGATACTATTCTTTCTAATTAGTCGAGCTTTTCAGAAAATCTGCTGTTGTTGCTTGTTGGGTTCCCCCCTTTGTTCGTTTCGTTGTTCAAACGGTCTTTTTTAAGCTTCCGTTGGGGCTATGGTCGAGGCTCGAGAGAACGTTGGGTGTATGTGAGTATTTGAAAACCCATTCGCATTTTGCTTTTTGGGTAATTCGGTTGATAGGATTTTGAATATTTGATAGTGCTTCTGGGTGGTTTTGGTGCTTTAATTAACGTTTCTGCAGTGTTTGAAAGAGACAGTTTCGTTGGAATTTACTTGAGGAATCTATCTGTAGTTCTGAAAATACTCTTGAAGCTTTTTTATTTAACAGCTTCTATGTTTTCGATCCTGATGTTTTTTGCGGTAGTCTGTCCTAGTTGAGAAGCAGTGCACTCCAAATATTTTGTGATCCGTTTTCTTTGTTTTTTTTTTTTGGAACATGAGGATTGCATAGAGGTGGTAGAAAGGGAGGAATTCAGTGTATATTAATAGACAGCTTGTGTTTAGAAATTAAATTAGCTTTATTAGGGTGCATCTGGATCAGCCACATAATCTAAGAGAGGTGGACATTTCAACGGATATGGATGGTTGCTCATTCTGCTGAGAGTTTGAGGTGGCAAGATTTTTCATTACTAGTTTTGTTCGGTTCCATTTTTATTCCTTTTCATTTATGTCAATTGAATTGTTTAGTGGCCAGTTTTGGTGAAATAAGCATCCTTCATGCTTGGAATTCTTTCTGGAGTTTTCGAAAGTGCTCCAAGGTTTTCATGTGGAAGCAGATATGGACAAATGCAATGCACTTCAAGGTGTTGTTGGTACAAGATGATGCCCTGGGTCTGATTTGTTGGAGCGGCAACTTGGGTTGGAAGGAGAGCACATCCATTTGAAGAGGCTGTGGTAAACACCATTAAGTCACGGAAAGGGCAGCTAGAGGGTTGGCATTCTATGATACGTACGCCAGATTGTGGGGGATTGCTATAGCTGTCAGTGATTCCAAGAATTAAGATATAAAACTTGAAGTTTCCATGTTTTCAAAGAGTTTTAGCATTGATCAATTTCAAAACAAGACATAAATGTTTGAAAGTATGATGGTTAATGCTCTGTAACAATTTTTATCAAAACAAAAAAATTAACAGTTGGAAACATATGTCAAAAACCTCATGACTTACTTGAAAACAAAAAATCATTGGAATCCCGAATCAATAAGATCTATGTGCACATGCCTGGGAAAATAAGTGGGATCCAAGTGGTAGGAGCATGCAAGTTTCAGATACATACATACATACATATATACATACACATACACATACACATACACATGCATATGCACATGCATATATATATATATTATATATATATATATATATATTCCCAAGCCATTTAGAAGTTGGCCTTCCAAGGGCATTAATGTGGATCATAAGCTTCTAATTCTAAGAACCAAAAAACTCTAATACTGCAGGACAATGGGTAAGCCAAATCAACGCCATTTTCAAGTTGATCTCATCTAGGCATGGCTGAACTCCCTGTCAAGAAACTTGTTGCCTGTAAGTGTTCAACAAGGCCGTCACAGGGGCTTGAAAGATAATTATCTATTTGAGTGGTTGACAGCTGCCACAGGGTCTTGAAAGACAATCTAATTGAATGCCTGATAGTGTGGATTTTGTTTCTGTCCTTTTTATCCGTTCTCATCACTTATGATAACCATGTGCATAAGTCATGAGTTAACTGATTTGATTATTGATGGTTTTGGAAAGTTTTGGCTTCTACAATGATGCATATCTTCTGGCAACCAACCACCAAGGCTACAGTGGGGCAGTCAACATGTATCCCATCAACACATGCAAGAATAATCTACCCACAGCGAACAGTTAACAGATGTGCTTGTAGGGATGCACATACTGACCATGTCACAGTTCAACCAGAGCAGTTCATAACATGCAATTTTCAGCACCAAGGTTGAAAAGATTATGCACTGAAACTGGTGTTCCATTAATCTATTATGTTTTTTATAGTATCTCCAATAATATTTATATTAGCCAGTTCCACAATATGTGGTAAAGTTTCCTATGTGGTAAAGTCCTCTATTGCCATTATATTTACTGGTGATACAATCCTCTGGCATCAGCAATGGTATCATCTAGCTTATTACATGTTTCCATATATCTGTTCAGCAATAACTAATTATTAAACTGTCTGAAACTCATGCCTGGAGTCTTGCGTCAGACATCCATGTTCATATGTTATACATGCAATCGTCTGGCGTATGCAATGGTGTGTGCATATGACTTGTGGGTGTTGAAGGCATTGAGCTTTTATGTTGAAACATGATGCATGGCCACTGACTATATGAAGTATTTCCAAGCTAGAAGGTGAATAATCAATTAATGTCCTGAAGAGACTTGGAGTAGTTGTCAGAAACCTTGATGATTCTTTCCTTAATTGAATTTTGATTTTTAACTTCAAAGTTAAAACATTACCAAAACAGCTGCTTCTCGGGGTGGGAGGGATATGCACTGAATAAAGCTGCTTCGTGTCTAGCTTTTAGTTCCTTGAAATTTTGCTGATGATAAATCTGGTTGAAGGCCATTACTTCAGTCTTTCACTGAAAGAAATTCTTACACCGGAAATGTGGTTGTTTGGGAAACAAAGCTGAGTTCCTTCTGGCTCAATTGCATTACAGGGTTATATTTGTGGCCCACGTGCTATTTCACAGGTGCAAGGGTGAAATATGCATTTTCTTTTTTTCTTTTGTTCGGAGGGTGTGTGTGTAATTATTTAGCCCCGACTAATATGGATGTGAGTGGTACCAGCTCCAGAACATTACAATTTGGTCATGGTTAGGTATCTCTTTATCATTAATTTATATGCTGTTTCTCCTGGCATTTATGCCTGGACTATGCCGTATGTGCCTGGACTATGCCGTATATTTTTCCTGACTGTCTATTTGCCGACAGCTGATTAAATGCCAGGGTTTATCAGATCAGCGATCTTGATATCCAGACCACAGACACACTTCAATGAACTGGATACGTCAATCATTCACTTCCAGTTGCAATTGGTCCTCCTTGCTACCTTGCTAGCAGAGACATTGATATATTTCATAGCCTTTCAGTAATAGGCATTCTTCAGTTTGTTTGTCAATCTGTGGGTCATATTTGGTGATATATTTCAAGTGTGCAGGGACCACATAATGGTCTCACAACCACATGGGAGGAGTTATTAACTGGCTGGGAGATCTTGTCCTCTACATTACTTCTGTTAGAATTGAAACTTGAGCACCATTGAAGTCTTTGAAAGGAATTGACACAGGTACATCCCATCTACAGATTCACTTGTGATTGTTTAGACTTTAGACCAATATTAGATGGTTACCATCTATCTGAACTTTGGTTTGCGCCATAAGCATACTGTGCCACAGTTTCAACTGTTTTGATTGATGTAAAAATATGCCATGTGCATTGTGGATAAGTTTCCCCTGCTTAAGGAATAATGGAACTGCACACCTCCTTTTAATGTCCAGGACCAAACAACTTCACATGTCTATATTTTACTGGAGATAGTTGATCTTATTGTGAGCTGGTTTATTGAATTCGTAGTGTGCAAGAGGAGAGTGGAAGCTGCTGTTGCTGATTGTCTAGACCGTATCTTGTTCTGTAGGAATGGGGATTGATGATAAGATGCATCCTCAAACTGCTGTCAGGAAGGAAGTAAATAGCCATGGGATGCCTCAACCTGTAGACGAGGTATGATCCTTGAACATCCACTCTATAATGATTTATGATTGTCTAAAGTGTGTCTTTAATACATGACAGGAAATATAAAATGTCAAATTTTTCACCAAATAGTTGCAGCTCGCTAGATTCCTCAAATTGAACATCAACTTTTACTCAATATTGCAAAATGGACACAACCATTGTATTCTATTTGGTTATTTGTAAATATACTCCCATGGTTTCATTAATATTGCAAGTATACCCTTTTAGTTTTAAAATGACAAATAAACCCACATTACTTGCAAATATTTATGTGTACCCATGCCGTTAGGCTTCCGTTTTCATCCGTTAAAAGCTTTTTTAAAATATCAAAAATGCCCTTTATCTTCTTCTTTCTACTGCAACTAAAAAACCCTAACCCAACTGCCATGTTAGCCACCACAGACTAACCCTGAGATTGATGATCGAGATCATTCACCCGAACAACAAAGCTGCTCCAATCAGGAGCACCTCCAGTAACTTCTCCACAAACACGTTAGAATCTATGATGAAATCTGGCAATCAGAAGTTATCCATGTTGAGTCTGGCAACCTCATCTTCCAGTGTCATTTAGGCCATCTCTCTTTGCAGTTAAAATGCCCTGCAAGCTTCTTAAGCAGCATGTTTGGGAGTTGCGGCATGAGGAGGAGCTACCAAGCAAGGCTTTCTATTTGAGATGATGAGAAATCAGAGACATGATGTTGAAGTCGGAAATGACAAATTTTAGTATTTTTATTTTTAATTTTTTACAATTTTTTCTAGACTGTGAACCCATCTAACTAGTTTTGATCCGGTTCCTGTATAACATTGATTGCAAAATATTCATGACTTCTTTTCTCATCCCATACAATGCCCCTTGCTGTGCCAAAACAGGGCATCAAATTTTTTTTTACAATCCATCTAAAACAAGACCATATGGGTCCCACTTGAAATGGAATTTTCTAGGAATGGTTGGATAGGGAAAATTCCTTGAGATGGAATTAGGATCAGCAAAGTCTGATGACGTTGACCACCCCTAACAATCTCACCACTGGCAGTGGGTAAAATTAAAAGCAGAGTACCAAAAATGGTCCTCAAATCACATCGAAACTGGTCAGGTGGGCCCCAGATCATTGGGTTCTCCAGAAAGGTTAGTGTGCCAGGTAGTGATGTGCAAATGAGACCATAAATCAATGGTTTCTTATGGGTTTTGATCACCAGAAATCAATGATTTTTGATGGGTTTTGATCACCCAAAATAAACCCAATTTCTAGCTGCGAATGGTGATGCTGATGCTGATGGAGGCTTAATGGATTTCTTGGTTTGGAGTTGTTTGGGAGTAGCTGAAGCTGGCTCAAAATTGGAATGGTGTGACTATCCATTTGTTGGTTGTATGGTTCTTGATAGTGACCGTGAGAGGGCAGCAATGGAAGGCTAGTGTTTTTTAGGTGGGGAAGAAGAAGTTAAAGGGCACTTTTGGTATTAATTTTTTTAACAGATTAAAGCAGAACCTTAACAGCGCTTGCAAATATTAGCAAATAATGTACATTTATTTCTATTTTTAAAACTAAGGGGATATACTTGCAATATTGATGAAATTATGTGGGTATATTTGCAAATAACTTTATTTATTTTATTGCAAAAGAAACATTAATTATTCTTATTTTTACAAAATGAGCGTTGCTATTCTATTATCTTTTCCTCTGTCAAGAGAAAACGAATTGCCATGACTCTAAACTAAGGACAAAATTGCCCCTATGCATACTTAGCTAGTATGCCAGTTACATTTATTTGTCCCTGGTGAAAGAATCTGGATTATTTATTCTATTGAATTCTGGATTCCAAATGTTCTCAAATCCAAATAGCCTGAAATCAAAATTCCAACGTTAATTTCTTACAACCTGAATGGTTTGAAGTTGCAAAACCCCAACTTATCATTGACCATCCCTTCTGGAGCCCGGAAGATTGTCCCCAAAAGTCCCACCTGAGGTCCATCACCATCGAAAGTTTGCTGTGTTGGCAACCATCCTCATCAGAGGAGCTCCACCAGTAGTAAAAGAAACAACGCAAATACAAAAAAATCCACCTGAAATCCACCACAATTTCATGCTTGACTGACCGTCATTGTTCCACAACTGACCTACTATTGTCATACAAAATGCCACATGATGCCATAGAAGATTGCTACATTGCAAGCTAGCACATCCCCAAGGTAACACGTGATGATCAATATTTGGACGCTGCACTGGGTCCTACACTGGTCTGACCCTAACAAATTCTCGGAGGAGAGGTTACTTATGATCTTGTTGGCACCGTTTCAATGGCCAGCATTTTGATCTGATTCCATTTGGCCCTGGCTGTTGGTTTACCTAACTCTCTGTTTGATCCATTGATTTGAGTGAGTCCCACCATTTGGTGGGCACATTTATATGAGAGAGGCTACAGAATACTCTTACCAAGGTTGTGCTGTTAGAGTTGGTATTCATGCCATGATTCAGTTCAGAGTTCTACTGCTATTAGATGGAAAACCTGCAGGTTATAGATCTCAGCTGTCTATTAGGTGGGATTCACAGAAATGAGCAGCTGGCAAGTGCATGCATCTTGATGGATAGTCAAGAAGCACGAGAAAACACGAGCCTTTGAATTTGTTGGTACCGATCATCCATGCATCAAGATCCTCCACAGATGGCTAATGGGCAAAAGTTTCCTGGTTTTGTGATCATCAATATCCTAATCAAGGATTGCTATCCAAGGCTGTTGATCTGCATGGACCACCAGTCCTAAGAAGCACAACTGGTTCTAAGAAGCACACATACCATATTGTATACCAGACTGGTTGATATCTGTGCATTTCTGAGTCCTTCCAGGTTATCAGAACACTGTTGGAAAAAATTAAAAAATTGATACATTTCCCTGTCATAGGTGGGCCAGGTTGAGCAGTATGTCGCATGAACTATGTAGGGTAGATCAAAGGGTGGATCCAGACCCCTCAACATGCTTTGCACTTGATGAATCCTTCATGATACTATTTTAAGATTCCACATTTGATGGTGTGTGAATGGTTAGGTTTTAGGCTAATGGAACCTTTCGGTGTAAGCAGCTCGCAGCTCTCATGTCTTTTAAGAACTCTGTGGATCATGTCCCAGCTATTCTGGTCTGGCTTTTTAAACATTGATCCAAATTCTTTTTAATGCAACAAACAAGCCTGAAATTCCGAGTGAACACTTCTCTCATTGCATGAGTCCAATTAATTGTCTAGTTCATGCTTCTGATTCTTTGATCAGTTTCTCATGTCTAACAAGTATGGTCTGCTTTTCTTACATTTTGCTTATGTTGCTGCAGTTGTCAGATTCTTCTGCAAATGTGATCCATACTGATCCTGCAAATTATAAATCTACAGAAGGCTTGCAATGTTCTAATTCATTTCTTAGAAACAAAGAAGCAGAACTCATGGCTCATCACCAAGCAATTGTGCCATGCACAAACTATGGTTTTAGACAGGAAACTGGTGGGAAACAAAGAACAAATGAACTTGTGAATTCTTTGGAGGCGAGAAACTCTAATGGTCACCTATTGAATCCCACCAACAGCAAAGCTGGTACTGTACCCCAGGTTCAGCATAGAAACAAGGGAGTTGGCGCAAATCCTGCAGACAACAGTGCAGGTTCCTCAAGCGAGGCTTCATTGGAAGCATCTCCTGCTTCGCTCCAATTCTTTGTTACATCAGAAGAGGGTATTAACCTATATGTTGATTTAACCTTGAGCCCATCTGATTGGGTTAAGAGATTGAAGGATGAAGTATGTATGTACCGGAAAGTGCATCATACTGAATCCCGGGTTCTTCATAGGGAGTTGGGATGTTTAGGAGATGATGATGAATTTATGAAGACTTCAATGGCAGTGTGTCCCGACACAAGCCTTCAAGATAAAGGGGCTGAGAGAAATGTTGATTCGGTCCCCTTGAGATCTTCATTGAGTTCAATTGGCATAGAGAATTCTCATTGTGGGGCCCATAATTCAGAAGAGACCAATGAACCTTCAAATAGCACTCCTATAGGCACGTCAGGACATTCAGATGAGGCTAAGAGGATGGTTTCTTCATCATCAGGAAAACCAGATTCTGATGTGCAAAGTGAAGTGGGACCCATTAGTGCATTGCCCCAAAGTTCACCAGCCACTTCAGTTAAAATGGCTCCTAGTATGGATGGACTGCATTGCCCTAACTCTTTGGAGTGTCGGACTTCAAAATCCACTAGCATTTATCACAAAAATGCTGAAGCATGGATTGTGGGGGTCTCTAGCATGGTCAGTGGTGTCTCAGAGAAAAGCAGTCTTCCATCTTTTGGTGCAGCTCATGAAGACATTTCTTCCCCTCGTGACAGGGGCTCTCTTGAGAAGCGTGGGGAAGTTTGTCAAGGATCCTCGGCAAGTGGTGCCACAGAAATGCGTTTAGCGAGAGGTATTCATGGCAGTGGTTCATCAACTTCACTTAATCACTTGGTTAACCAACCAAAACTGGATTCCCCACCAGATGGCCTTGATGTAATTAAGACACAATCTGCAGAACATCAGACCATCCTGGGGAGATGCTGTAGTCATGGAAGTCCTGATGCTGATGATCAAGTATCTGCATTTCCTGAAGAACAGGTATTAACCTTCTCAACCAAGAATATTTAGATCACTTGTGTCCTTGTATTTGGATCAATGGTTCAGTTTTTAATATCATTGGTCAAATGGGCCACAAATGAGAGATGACCCAACAAGCTCCTAGATTGGAGAACCCTCCTAATTCCTGGTCATCCAATGGCCCGTTTCTACTGAATTTAGGGCTTGCTGCATTCTCCTTCCTGCCATTGATGGATCCATTGATGGTAGTCCATTGATCAAAGGGTTTGGATTTCCCTATTTGTGGCATCCCACCCATTGATTCTGCATGATCATATTCCAGACATCAGGATGTGAGCCCAGAAATATAAAATTCTTGGTATCAGGAAGAACATTGTGCTTGCTCATTATGGAGCCTCCTTTCATATCCTATGTTTATCACTACCTATTGTTGGTCAACATTTGGAATGATTGAAGTAGGTGTTGGGATATTGGAAGTGGTTGATTCTTATAAGCCCATGGGCAAGTAGTGTTTACTTTCTCTAGGTGACACTGATGGTATATGCTGATAACCTGTGACAGTATTCAAGATTGCAGGCTTGCCAGCATTTCTAGAGGAGAAAAAGATACAGCTTGTGTCATACCTTAGGATACAATTGAGCCCCTGTTTTTCTTGGTAACATGTGACTTTAGTATCAAATGTAATCCATCTCTTAGCATGGTCTTCACATAAAACGAAATCAGGATGACCACTCATTGATGTGCCCCACCTGTATATTACCATGGGCTGTTTTCATTTTGATGATATATCCCAATTAAAAAGTCTATCAAGCTTGTCTTCGTTTGAGGAGATGATCATTGTGTGGCCAAAATTTCCATAATATTGGGTGTCCAACAACTGAAATGCGGATGGAAGAATTCCACATGGACATATATTATACATTTACTAAATAACTAGTAAAATGTTTATTCATCATCGTCATTGTACTCTTGCCTGGCTATTTGAATGGCTTTTGAAATTCGTTCTTTTGTTTCTTTTCTACCTTGGAAAAATGAATTCTCGTTATCCCATCATTAGCAATCATCTGCCTATCTGACAGACATTCCCCACAGCACACAAGGCATCCAAACAGACTTTCCATTTGCAATGGAAAAATATCTAAGCTAGAATATAGAAAATTTTCTATACACTGAGATGTGTTATTCTCTGATTGTCTTTACCTTTAATTTCGGTGTGTTTCATATGCAGGAAAGGGGCATCATAGTAAATGAGAAAGAGAGCTCAGAGTAATATCTTTTCTGCTCCAAAGTTTTATTTTGCTATTACCATTCTCTGCTCTGAAAGTGAAACTTTCCATTTTGTTCAGTTGCTCACAATCTTTGGCCACAACTGGTAAGAGGAGTCATGAATCGGAACTCCCAGAAGAATTACAGAGTAAAAGACTGTGCAGTGATGATGAAGATAGAGACAATTTTGACACTGACTCAACCATGAAGAGTTTGAGAAGTTCAAGGAATTCAGCAAGAGATCAGCTTCCTCCCAGGAGATCCATGAGACTAGTGCCTAAGGTTTAATGCTCTCTTTTATAAAAGTTATTATAACTAAGGAAGTGAATTACAGGAGTGGAATTATTGGTTCCTTGAACCAAGATTAAATTGCATGATTATTTATTATTATTTTTGCTTTTTTGATCACTGTTGCATTTGGGACCCGTTTTTAGTGACTGAAAATTGAGACCAACAATATGATGTGCCATATTGTGGTTGGATCGTCCCCCTACTTGTCTTGTTATATCGCATTTCTAGGCTGTACATTTGTGGCCGGCTCTTAGATGGTGAAAAAGAGACAAATGTAACATGTTCCAAAAGTGGTGGCTTAGATCTTCCAATCTCAACTTCAATCTTAGAGGGTTTTTTTGTGAACCATTGAAGGTGGGTCCAGCTGATTGATGGTCTGGATAAGAGCTTGGCAGTTCATTTGGTCAGCTATGATGAGATCAAGCTCACATGATCCATCTGTTGGGCTCAAAGGCCTGCTGAGCCAACCAGGTGGGTCTGTATGACTCATTGTAACCTGATTAACTATAAGAAGGTTATATCTAGGAGAAAACGATTCAATATAGATATGTCTATGGAATTACCGTGGACTCCTTGTAACCCGAATAACTATAAGAGGTTATATTTAGGGGGAAATGATTCACTATAGAAATGTCTATGAAATTAATGTATAAACACGTTGGCCCTACTCTGTTATGTGGAACGTGGATGGCATCCACTCTAACCATTAGAGGCATCAAGAACCATTTGGGCATGGTTGAAAAATGTGCTATTTGATTATAGGGTAAGTAACACTCCTGTACAAGTTCAAATTCTAATATTTGTTCAGTCCATTGGTGATGACCGCACATTTTGCTTTTTGCTATTCTGACAATTTTGTTGCCTTAGCTCTTTATATTTGTTTAACATTTTGCAGTGACCTTCGTTTTATGAACACCTGAACAATGGAAGTATGTTTTATATTAGATTCATGTGTTCTATGCTCCAATTGTTAGCAAAAGGCATTACAGCAACAAAACTAGGCTATGGTAATGCATATTTTTTCTTTTCATGCCAATTTGATGGATTGTTTTTTATATCATGGTTTTGTGACTAACATGGGACTGTTGTCTTCATTTTCCCTTTTTTCTCTTACCTAAGCCATGTTCTATTATCTAAGTGATGCTGGAGGAGGTCACGACGGTACCAAGGTGCTGGATTAAGGTAGATTCTTTGCCTGAAGTGAACTACAGTTCTAACCATTCATTGGCAACATTAAACTCCAATACACTGTCAGTGCAGAAAGAGACCTGTTATCTTCAGTTGTCAGAGGATCTCCCTTCTCTGGGATGGGCATACATTAGTGTCCCAGATCTGTTTTTTTTGGTACTTACCTTCTGTTGTTTCAATGCATTTACATTGTATACAAAGGTAAAATTCCAGTGTTCTGGACTACAGAAAATTCGCCAAGAAATAGAATATTATCACCCTAAAATTTAATATTGAATTGAAGTGCTGATGGGTAACCATTCCCATGCTGTCCGACGGTTGCTGCATACACATCTGCACGTTGTGAGCCCCAAAGGGCCATCCACCATCGCTACTTGTATCTATTGTAGCATCATCATACCCCTGAGGCAATTGGGCAAACTTCTATGCTTGAAATGTTTCTAAAAAGAATAAAAATGGAAAACTTCGTTTTATGCATAACTACCAGCCAGCACAATGTACAAAGGTATCTTATATCCGTCCGATGTCCTCTTATGGCATGCACTTGAAGAACATTTCTTTCCAAAATTCCAATAGAGAATCTTTTCAGTGCAAAGAGAGTGATTTTGCATCTGACACAGTCATGGTTAATAATTAAAACTAAGGCAACATTATGCAGCATGTTGTGTAGAAGGTTTTATCTGCCTACATATATGTAGCAATTGCATGCTCACTGAATTAGACCTCATACTAGCCAGGCTAAAAGAAAATTCGAGTATCCATTCATGGCTACTCGGCCACCTTGTAGCAGATTCGTGATGTATCCAATGGGCTTATCTTATAATCAGGGTAGGCTCAATCTATGTTTATGGGAGGTGAGTTAGACTATTCCAATATAAAGATGGAACATAGTAAATTTCAATTTAACATATTTCTGAAGGCCTGGGTCATTTCGAATGCTGGTCGTGGCTCATCCATGCCCTCACTTTTGTAAATGAAAGCCGATTGTACTGCATGTCTCGTCGTTGACATTTTGCATCCTTGAAAGTGTGAACGTTTGAAAGTGGCACCAACTGCGCCAGTCATTCCTGTCATCTGAAGCAGCGAAATCTGTCAGTCCAGAAGAAACAGACACTGATTGTTGCTGAGCATGGAAGAAATGTATTTCTTCATGCTTGGATTTTCTGTACTATGTGAGGTAGTCAATATGCCCACATCACAAGAGAGGATTCTGAAACAGCTTATGGCACTAGGCCAAGCAATGACAGATCATGGTCCGGGTCTGCAGCAGGACATGAAAGTTCTGTCACAAGGATGTCCTTTAATCGTTCATTGTGATGTGGCTGGCTGCCTGCGCATCCAATATATGATTTTGTCTCAACATTGGGCCTGTGGCGGCCCGCATTGAGAAGCGGCATGCTTCCAGCCCGTGGAATACCCACCCTCGAAAAATCCAGCAAGAAAGACATGGAATAGCGCATAAACCTTAACTTTTAGATTAACAATGGAAAAAATATGTGATTGGTGGGTGGGGAGTGCAAGTGGCCATCATTGATCCTTTTGCGTGGAGTTTTGAATTGTGTTCTTCTTGCTGGTTGGTTTCAATCCTCAAAAGCACGTAGTTTGTAAAGCACTTGTGCGCGTGAAAGAGATGAAAAGCTCAATTAATGTTCGTCGTTCACGTTTTTGGGGGAGTCGTGCTTACTGTTCGGTTTTAATGCAATAATTGGGATGTCTGGCCTGGAGGAGAAGGGGAAGAAAGAAGTGGGATAAGAGGAAATGATATTTATATGAAAGAAGGCGGTATCGGATATAAAGTCAATAAGGATGAAATAAACAGTCTTAAACGATGTAAAACATGAATAGTATTGTAGAAACAGTAGAATAGTTACAAATAGATACCTGTTACATTAAACAAAGGGAGAAGGAAAAGGGAAATAAATGTTTATCACCCCTTTTCCCCAGTTACAAGGATTGCTAAATATATGCAGACGTGAGGTTCTTTTTCTTTTCACATTTCAGGCCAAGTATAAAAGCGCTTGTGATAAAATAATCAAATATCCTGGGCATTGATTCTTGTAGTAATATATGCTATGCGGTGCCTTCTTCTCCATGGTTGTGCCTCTTGTGTGTGTTGTTGGCGTACATGATGGGTGAATTGGCCTGATTTATCAGGCATTCAAATAATGGAGCGGAGGCCATTGTCGACTCACAGGCAACATTTCTAGCATGATTCTTTTTCCCCATAATAAGATACAGAAGAAAAACTTTTGAGTTAAAGGAGAATTGTACAAAAGGGAATGCATATGAATGCTCATCATTTTGTTTGATAACACTGCATCATTGCATGGCCATCTCTCTCTCTCTCTCTCTCTCTCTCTCTCTCTCTCTCTCTGTTGCAGCTAACCAGACGTTAAGATGGTTTGATTTGGCGATGCAATTAGGTTATCTCCCACCCACCTTCCTGCCACTGTGCCACTGTCGCCCACCATAACAAACTTAACAAACTTAGATGGCTGGAAGCTAACTTTGGCCAATCAAACATGTGATTGTACTTTCTATCTAACAGAAAAACATCATTCGTTTTTCAGTATCCCCAACAACAACAAACCAGACAACACTTAAGGAAGATTTAAAACAGGTTACAATCGTTGGTTAGGACGTTTTTTTTAAGATTTAGGAGGTCACATGGTACTGTTCTAAGTGCTTCGGTTGTCTATTATCTATTATTCTTGCCTGTCCCTTTCGTATAACTAACTATCAACATCATCCACCCACAAGCATCTCTATACATCTGCCACGCCCTTTCACCATCAAATGCCAAACACTCTCATCATCGTCCTTGTGATGTCCAGCCTGGGACACGTGTGCTGTGCATATATAGGCCTCTAATATCAGTGGTATTTCGTGTAGCTGTCTTTGCCTTTGATTCCTTGAGCATGACTGTGGCTCAGAACGCGTGTTTAGTTGGTGGTTGGTCTTGAATCTCATTAAATCATAAACATATATTAACTTTTTATATTTTATTTAGAATTTTTCTCTTCCATAGCCATCAATTTCTGGGTTTCAACCGTTGGGGTTCTCTGCTTGTGCTGCCGCAGTGTCATCATCCATCTCTTCTATATAAATTAATTAATGTTTTATGTCCCATCTAGCGTTTAATTAAATACCACGATCGTGATTTTTTGCTACTATTTCGTTCTATTGAGGAATGATGGCATATAATCATCCTCGTAGTCCTCAAAAGATTGATGTCACATGCTTACATACCTTTTCTCAGCTGTTTCATATGGTGTGCTCCAAGTTGTTGTCTTCGTGTTGTAATTGCACAGACTTGCCCATGGTATACTACAATAGGCAACTCCTTTCAGTGCCGAGCGCAAATGGCTGTCTTGCAATATGCAATGATACATTCAACATCTGAATTTCACATGCCTTTTTGCCGAGACATCTGTCTATTATTTTGGTTGATTTTTATTTTGTTAATTTATAAGTGTGGGAAGTTGAGATATACCATACTTGGAGCATGCCCAATTCTCTCTCTCTCTCTCTCTCTCTCTCTCTCTATGATGTGAACCATTTTACAAATGCATCCTTATCTTGATAATCTCT